>LXGU01000090.1:0-100711 GCA_001640685.1 Catunica adiposa
GAATACCCGGTGTTGTATGTTTACTTTTTAATATCTTGGATGGTATTCTTTTTTTTATCTCGCAGTCTCCGACCTTTTCTTTTCTTGTGTCTCTTATCTAACATCCTCCATCAAATAAAGAACCTCACCTACGCCTCGAATAACCGGGCTATCCTCCGCGCTGACAATTCCGAAACTGCCAAAGACGGCCGCCTCTCAGTCCGCCTCTATTCGCAAAAGACCTGGAACTCCGGCCTGTTTATCTGGGATATCCACCACGCCCCTTACGCCTGCGGCCTTTGGCCCGCCCTTTGGCTCACCGACCCCGCCGTCTGGCCCCACAACGGCGAAATCGACGTCTTTGAAACCACAAACCTCGGTGCCGGGGGCTCCAATATGGCCTTGCATACTTCTGACAACTGCAAAATGAACGTGAAGAGAAAGCAGACGGGCACAACTACGGAGAAGAACTGCTTTGTGAATGCGACGGGGAACAATGGGTGCTCGGTTTTGGGAGGGACAGGGACGGCCGCGCAGGATTTTAATAATCATGATGGTGGCTTGGTGGCGATGGAGTTAAGAAATGCGGGAATTCGGATGTGGCAGTTTCAACGATCCGAAGTTCCGCAGGATATCAAGGACGAGAAGCCGGATCCGTCGTTATGGGGAGTGGCTTTGGCGGATTTTCCCGGAACTGAGTGCAACGTCGAAAAGCACTTCAAGAACTTGACGATTGTGATGAATATTGACTTTTGTGGGGAGTGGGTATCAAGCGTTTATGGCGAGTCAGGATGTAAGTCTCCTTATGGCGAAGTCAATCAAGCTCGATCACATGACTAACCTCGATACAGGCCCAAGAAGTTGTGTCGACTATGTCACGAACAACGGTGCTGCTTATAACAATGCGTACTTTGAATTTGAGTCACTGAAGGTGTACTCTAGTGGCTGATGCGAATTTTTGAATATGTAAACGAATCCATATAGATCTAATGTACAAACAAGATGATTACGGTTAAACCATCTTGGCTATCAAGCCGTCTCCTGCTACTGTCAAGAAAAGAAAATAAAAGAAAAAAGGGGAATAAATGATAACACAAAATTCGAAGAGAAATCCCAACACCAACCCCTTAAAACTCATCGTCATTACTTGTCCGCATATACGCATCAATCGCTACACCGAACGCCGCAAACGCCGCACACCCACTCACCGCCGCCATCGGCCCATTGTTCCGCGAAATGATACCGCCCGTCAAGCAACCCGCATACGCACTATTCAACAGGTCATGTTTCGCCCGGTATCCCTCTACACCACATTCAATACCGGCGTACAAGGCACCCAGACGACCAAAGGACTTTGCCGAGGACCATGAGCGGGCGCCCATGTCTTTGAATCCGATGGCAAGCTGTTGGCGAAGGGGAAGGGAGGAAACAGGAGTGGTGGTGCCTCCGGGGGCGTGGTAGGGGGTGTCGTAGGCCATCTATAATTTGTTAGTTGAGAGTTATATACTTGAGTCGAAGATACGACGGCGGAAGAAAAATACATACGGAGGCCATGAACATTCCGAAAAGACCACCCATACCAAATCCCATAACACCAGAAATCACACCCTTAGTCACACAGTTTTGCATCGCTGATTCCATCTGTCAATTTGTTAGTGAATGCCCAAGTAAAAATTTGATGTTTTTCACACACCATCTTCTCCATCTGCTTCTGTTGATCTTCAGGTGATCCGCTACCAAAGCCGCCAAATCCACCGACGGAACTACCGCCAGGGAAGCCCCGGGGCGGGCCAGGTGGCGTCCAGTTGTTCATTGTGTGTGTGAGTAGTTGTAAAAAAATGATCTTCCGGACAAAGTATATCCGGGGACCGACGCTTGGGGTTTTCGCGTGGCCGACGTCCGATGATAGTGGGTCGGATGATAGTGCTTGACTTGGCTTGGTGAATGTTCTGCAGACTGACTAAGCAATCTTTTTTCTGAGTACTACATTCTTCGACCCTAGTTGTGTAAAGCTTTGGTATGCCGTAGGGATCAGGAAGACAAGGGGATCTTTTTGACAGCTGGCCGATATAAGATACAGCTGCCAGGAACTTGGTTAGTTCTGAAAACGAACAAAGGAACAAGTCGTCGGCTGGGCGAGGCGCCCCACTAATTTGGAGTATGGTATGCTTGTAGGACTCACGATCTACTGGAATCACCCCCAGTGCAACGTCGATGAATGACCAAAAACAGAGAATAAGCACACTCTGCAGCGTAGCAATCAAGCACTCTTCATTTGCCGCTGCTCAAGCTCCGGTCGTATACCGCTAGATATTGTCCTACTATTTCTTGTGTTACGATTAGCAAAGACCCGCCGGTCCTAAGACCTCTTATCAGAACAACCATATCCGTATCTTTGTGTCCACTATCACGGCATCTATTTACTGTTGCGACATTGACATTTTCGTACGTTTTGTTATATTACCTGCGCTTCACTGTAGGATAATTCCACCACCGGCTTTCCAGCTTCCACGCAGCTCACGACCTTTTAACAATATAATCCCGCTCGACTGGCACTCCACTCCACTCCATCCCAGCGCACTGAGCTTCTATCCCCTGCCTCGTGGTCATCGCTCTGCCCAGCTCCCAGCCCAAGCGAGCCAACACACAACCCCCCCTCTCATCCGGCCCCCGCCGCAAATCCCCCCCACATCCACCAACCATGGGTAATACCCCATCTAGCCAAGGCGGCTCCAAGGGAGAAAAGCCCCCGCAAACCGCCAACCAACACCTCCAGGCCCTACAACAACGCTCCGCTGCCGCCTCAGCCGCCGCCGCCTCAGCAAACCCATCCCGTCGCACTAGCCCCACTACACGCGCCCCGCCCTCTCTTCCCATAACTCCCCAAGGTGTCGCCGCCCCGCCTGCCGCTTCCCTTTTGCAAGCTACTGGTTCTTCCGCAACATCCCCTATGCCCGTACCGACAGTGCCACCGACACCTAGTGCCCCCGTGGACGTCCCGGGGTCTGCGGTGGACCGCCCTGGGTCGTATAGACCGCAGAGATACCAGCATTCGGTGACATCGTCGGATATGATGCCGCCAATGAGTGCTCATAGTATGACAGAGGTTTCTTCATATCTGGTGCGGCCGCCGAGATTGCCATTGCGGATTGAGGAAGAGGAGCATACACCGGGAACCCCAATGATGCCGCCGGCCTTGGGTGAGCCGGTGGACGCTCCTGAGGGAACTCTAGATACGGAATCAGGACCGAGCACAGCAAAGAGTTCGAACACAAATGTTAAGCATCACGAGGAGCATGTCCCGCCCAAAGACCGGCCTATGGTGCCGGTAAAGCTTGTCTGGAGACAAGGTGGTGAGAAAGTCTATGTCACCGGTACTCCATTTCAGTGGAACCGCAAGCTGCGCATGCAGCCTGTGTAAGTGATTGTAGCTAAAAGCCAAAATATGATTATTTACGGACACTAACTGTAACCTTCAGAAATGGAAAGCCCGGCGTCTTCTCTGTGACCATTCCCATGTTGGCCGGAACCCACCACATTCGCTTCCTCGTTGATAACAAGATGCGCACCTCTGATCACATGCCCACCACTGTTGACTATGGCAACAACCTCGTGAACTACATCGATGCCGTTGTTGAGCCCCCTCGCACTGCGCGCACCGTCCCCAAGGTCCAACCCGCATCTAGCACCACAAGCAAGCCTACTTCCTCCGATGCCGTTACCGCCGCTGCCATCGCTGCCCACATTGCTAAATCTACCGCCACAAACACTGAAGTCGAATCCCGCCCTCCGCGTAAAGCCCGGCTGCACAAGACTCCTCCAAAGTCGGACTATGTAGTGGAAATCCCGCAGTATCTCAAGGATTTTGATATGCCAGAAGACTCAGAGGAGTATACATGCGCCGTGTCAGCCATCGAGAAGTTGAGCTCGCCACCGGCATTGCCAGGGTTCTTAGGGAAGCCGATCTTGAATATTTCGGCGGGTGTGAAGGATGATAACAGTGTTTTGGCGATGCCGAATCACTCGGTGCTTAACCATCTTGCCACCATCAGCATCAAGAATGGGGTTCTGGGTGTTTGTGCCACAACCCGTTACCGCCAAAAGGTACGTTTAGCTTAATTTCTATAAGTAGTAGTCATGAGGTACTGTATGCTAACCACTGATGTAGTATGTGACCACGATCATTTACAAGCCTATTAACCCCGAGGAGGGCTGAATGAGAACAGGCCAAGATTTAGAGGGGACAATATACAAACACACACACACACACACATTCCGCTTATACCGGCACCTTGTATTCATTATCATAAAGCAAAAAGCACGCTTAATTTTCATTCTAGATCATAACTGTGCCCTGTGAACTTCCAATCTAGTAGTCTCTCCATTTGATGAACACTTCGTCCGTCCGGAACCTTTGAGTACACTGCGACTCCTCCAACTTTGTGGTGAATCCAGTGTTATAGGCCAATAGCCCCGCGTGGGCAATCATGATGCCGTTATCAATACAGAATCTTTCGTCCGTAGCGTAAACGCTCCCTCCTCTCTCAGCTGCCATCAGACCCATCATCTCCTGTAGTCTCTCATTGCATCCGACGCCACCCACGATCAGCACTTGGCCGCTGCCAACGTGGGCCATCGCCCGCTCAGTAATCTCGACCAACATGGCGAAGATGGTCTCTTGTAGGGTAAAGCAGAGATCTTCAGGCGTAATAGAATCATCTGTCTTCATCTGCGCTGCTAGGATATCGGCTGATGCAAGAATGCCAGAGAAAGAACAGTCCATACCTTTGACGGTATACGGCAAATCCAGCAACTTGCTTCCTTTCTTTGCCAACTGCTCAATATTATAGCCTGGCGCCGGATCATTACTGATATTCAACGTTCTGGCAAACCTATCAAGACAGTTCCCAACTGCTATGTCCAGCGTCTCACCAAAAATCCGATACCGATGCTCCGCATACGCAATAACCTGCGTGTTTCCTCCCGAAACATACAAAACTACCGGATTATCCGCCCCTGTAATCGTTCTCCCCATCTCAATATGCCCCACACAATGGTTCACCCCCACCAACGGCTTCCCCCACATCAACGCAACCGTCCTCGCCCCCACCGCCACCCCGCTCAACGGCGCTCCCATCCCCGGCCCCTGCGTAAAACAAATGCAATCAACATCCCCCGGTGAAACCCCCGCCATCTCCAAAGCCTTCATCGCAACGGTAACAAACATGTCCCGATGGTGCGCCGCGGTATCCTTTGGAAGGAAGCCCTGGCCTGGCGGGGAAACATAGGTATCGCGCACATTGCTAAGGATGGTAACTTTCGGGTTGGACGCGGGGCCCTCGTGGAGGATGACGCCGATGCCAAGTTTGTTGGCGGAGCCTTCACAGCCAAGGGCAATGCGCCCATTGAATCGTCTGCGTTTGACTTGGCCTGTGGCGGCGGGCGGCGCAATAGTTGCGGGGACCGCCGGTACGGCGGCGGACATTGTGGGGTCTCGGGGAGGTTTGGAATCTATCTGGGATTCTGAAGATTGCAATGAATGTGATGAATCTGGGCGCTCACGTTTGAGTGGGCGGGGCTCCATTTGCAAATTGTATAGGTAATGATGATGACGTTGATAGAGGGGACGAAGACAACCCAGCTGCAGTGTGTCACATTAGCGCAAAAATGCAGTGCAGCCAGTTGCAGAGGCTAAATGTGGATCCCTGTTGTCAGCACCTACTCTTTTGGGAGCTTTTGATAATATGGTGTCCGCTGAGAGTGTTATGAAACTTCTTATCCGCTGTATTAACAATGTAAACAAAAGTTTTTTTTTTAAACTCATCCGGAGGAAGGTGCATGTTTGTTACAGGACCTGCACCCAAAACGGAAATTTCTGCTTGCCACGATTTGGGGTCACTTATTCCGACTGTCTGCCTGGTGATGATTCTAACCTTTTTCCCATCTGCCTTGAGATCGCCAACACAACATCTGCACTTGAGGTTGACTAGACTTGGAGTCGATGCAGAAATTGTTCCATGTTAACATAAGTTGCAGGCTAAAAGTACTAGAGCCGACTACTATTTCATTCATTTGTTACTCGATGCACCTATATGGTCTTGCACTACATATATTATTGCAAGATTAGTCCTTGTCCTCTACAAATTAATACTAGAACACACGAACTATTTTCTCCAACTTTGACAACGATCTGATTCGGACTATCTAACCAAAACTGACGCCACCATCAATACCGGAAGCACTATTTGCCTATACGCCTCATTTGCCGTCTCCAACGTCTTCCCATCCGTCCACGCACTCATCTGTTCCTCACAGCGTACAAAATCCAGGTAAGATCACCCCGGCCGCTTATGTTATCAATCCAGCCAATCACAAACCAGGCCGTATTGCTTTAACTCCGCCAGGGTTTTGGACATCGCTGACACCGCTGCCAACTCCAGGATTAGTGCAGGGAAGAAGAAGTCAGATATCTTGTCTTTTACATCACTAAAGATTGAGGAAGGAAAACTCCGCTAGATGACTTCCGAAATGATAATTTGCCGACATTCTCCCCGGAGATCCCTCTACTTTTTTTCTGATCTCGGGTCTGCGACGGTCCAACATTCATATTGGTAGACTGATCACCTGATCTGTCACGGCAGCTGACATGCTGATGTTCGGTGAATACGGGCCGTCCACCCCTTTGTCGCAAACCTGCTATGTTCAGCTTCTACCGTCTTTATCTACCAAAAAATGTTTTTAGGGAAGTATCATGAGCTACCGGTCACTATCGTGTCATTATTCCCCATTTGGCCTGATGCCGTCTCGGCCCCTTCTCAATCCTCTGACATCTTCAGATGATCCCCCGCCCCCGCCACTATTGGCCGTTTACCCCGGGCCACCTTCCTCATGGGCTTCCCCACCTCTTAAAGGGTTGTATACCTATAGAGTAGTCGTGATCTGAATGCCTCCCATATAACTAGCTCAGCTCTGTTCTCCCCTCCCCCACTTCAGCAACCTAACTCAAACGGTTCTGTGCCTATGGTCTCATTGTCCATAGTCTCACCAATTTGGCTTGTTGTCACACAACTACCAATGATGACGGGTACGGTTTAGGTCGCTCTACCTATAAATCACCCGGACTGTGCTCTCGTTGGGCTCACGTCATTTCCGTGCTCAATTTTGCCTTTCTTCCCAACCGACCATCGCACTCATCAGCGTCCGACGCTTTCCTACTTACGGTTGATCATGATAACTGCACTGCACGTATATAAACTCATATTTGAAGTTTATTTCTTTGCGGACATTCTTGCCTTCTGTCTCCTCATTCACTCATCTTTCTTCTAGGCTCTCCCCCTTTATTCTTGGCCCCTATCGGCGATTTCCACCGTTCCGCCCATAGGTCCGCCCCCATCGTCGTCACCTCACTTCTGCAAGCCACATGATCTCCCTAGCTCTATTAGGTTGCCAGCTGCCAACACAGCACTACCACGCAGCCCTATCCACCATAAACCAGGGACCTGCTTTTGCTTAACATGACATTCTACTGCATCGAACAATTCATCCGCCAACGTCAGTGACGAAGGAAAAAAGCAATATCACGACTTGGGTCTTTTTCTGTGCCTTTTTTTTTCCCTGTTATATTGTTCATAGAAACTGGATCCACCTTCTTCTCGAAGACGGACTTGTTCCTACTGAACTTTCAGGCTTGGTGCTTATCAACTTGATATGACCTAAACTCTTAAATCCCACACAAAGTTGTTCCTTGCTACTTTTTTTGATCCCTCCCACAAGTGGTTATATCAATACAGAAAGAGATCCACTTTCCACCGCGGGCAACAAGCAATGGCCACAGATAGCAGAACCTTGTTTGTCCTCTCCACTCCGCTCAATGGAGACTGGCATATCACTTGATGGTATTCTTTGGGAGTATACGAGGCTCAAGAGTCTTTATTGGTTACATTTTTGTTGGTATTTTTACTATGTAATATGTTCTAGGTCGATATCAAAATCGAGTGATCCGTTGGTAAGTAACCTATCCCTTTCCAGCCAAGACTGGGTGCTGTAGACTAACACCATCTTGCGTTTCGACAGACCCTTTCCGGTTTTATAACCACTGATCGGATACTCCGTCTTGGTCTCCCTTTCGTCTATAATCAACAATACATGGCTAGACCGATTCATTGCCTAATGGGCCATCCATACACACCGGTGTAGGAAACGTATCTGGGTCACAGCCATGCTGCCCTGTACAACCCCTAAAAAGTATCTCGACAAAGGAAAGAAAACGATACAATCACAAGCGCCATTCAACGTCATAGTCATCCAACCCAACCGAAATCAACACATGATACAAACAAGGTACAACACCGTCCGACAAGCACCTCACCGATCGATGAGTTACCGCCAATCCACCACAAGAAAACCGATTCGGTTTCGTGACACCCGTCACTCGAAACAGACCGTCTAGAAAAAATTAAGAATGAAGGCAATATGGGGTATTAGAATGCAACAAGGAAAAGAAATGAAAAAAGAAGAGAAGAGAGGGAAGAGAAGCTCAGCAACGCCTATCTCAAGATTGAACCGAAGCCGGAGTATTATTGGCAGCGGCTTGGGCCTGAGCCTGGACTTGCGTCTGGGCCTGAGCCTGGGCATGAGCTTGAGCAGCTTGAACTTGAGCTTTCTGGGCGCGCGCCAGCATCATAGCATGAGCATGCACTATTTGGGCTTGAACGCGTGGAGATCCGCCAGCACCTGACAGTCGTCCTTCAGCCTGGGCTAGTAGGGCCTGTTGGTTCTGCAATGCTATCATTTGCTGTAGCTGTACGGAGGTCAACCCAGAGGCTCCTTGGGGCATGGCGTTGATGTTGATCATGGCTGCATTCTGCACGCTAGTATTACCTGGGTTAGCAGCAGTGGCAGCTTGACCTTGTTGTGGTTGTTGCTGCTGAGCTAGTTGCTGAGCTTGCTGCTGAGCTAGTTGCTGAGCTTGCTGCTGAGCTAGTTGCTGGGCTTGCTGCTGAGCTTGCTGCTGAGCTTGCTGTTGGGCTTGCTGCTGGGCTTGTTGTTGCCGAGCGGCAAGCGCTAGGGCATGGGCATTTACTATAGCTTGGGCATCCTGAGACTTGCGCAAGAAGGCGTTGGGAGGAATCGTCATGCTAACACGGAATCGCATAGAGTCCATGTTGTAAGGATCTAGTTCGTACGTCTCATCTTCATCATCGGAGTTTGAGTCGTATTTCCAACGATCAGAATACTCCCGGTCATTACTATTGGCCTGAACATCGTCAATCTTAGGCTTGACACCCCGGCGATCGATCCAGAGCCGGCCAAGACGGCCAATACGACGACGGAAAGCTGGTACTTTACGGCCAAACTCTTCGACACCATATGGCGGGGTCAGCGGTCCGCCTCCGGCATTGAATTGGACCACAGTATGCCGGTCGCCAGCGCGGCGGGCAATATTCTCTTCACTACTACGGGATGGCGCCGAGTCCAACATGTCGACATCACCATCTTCATCTTCTTCTTCCTCTTCCTCTTCCTGCCCATCCTCAACATCACTATCCTCGAGGTCCATAACGTCAGAAGCATAGGACCCAGGAGGAGTAGGCAGGTATTGGGTAACGGCAGGCCGGTAGGTATGCATGTTGTCGAGGCCATAAACCGGCGAAAGGGGATCCCGAGTGAGATCCACATAGTTCTGGTTCCATTTGCGGTGATTTTGGCATTTGGTTTCAATATCCGCAGCCAATTCGCGCTCCTTCTCGGCAAGCTTGTCGGCAAGAATAGCCAAGTCGGATTCGTGACTGCTGGTTGGACGCACTTGTTCTGGCCGGGGGAGCGCTGGATTCGCCTTTGGTGGGGGCTTTTGGATGACAGGCACTTCGGTTTGCTTGCGCTTCTGGGGCTTTGAAATGCTAATGTTAGCCAGATATCTACAAGGGTAGGGCATTTTGTTAAGATAATTTACCTTCTGGTGAATGAGGTCTTCGTCTTCATTCTTAATGCCCAGGCGAACCTTCATGTCCTTCAAGCGACGACGAGATTCGAATATGGCTCTATCATATCGAAGCATCTCCTGCTTCAAGGCTTCACGCTCGGCCGACAGGATAATGAGCTGCCGGCCATCCTCCAATTCCCTTCTCAACCTCTTGAGCTTCTCGGAGATCTGGGCATCGCGAGCGCGAGTCTTGCGTGTTTGTCTCGCCTCCCGTCTGCGGAAACACACGTACGGGTCGGCATCATCCTTTTCTTGAGAAATTTCAAACTTCAGAGCTGGATGAATGGGCTTGTTGCCGCCTGCCAATCGTCTAGCCTTCCAATGCTCATATATCGCTTTGGCATGCGGCATGATGGAGGGGGTTCCGAGATTGCTGATGAACGGGGCCATTTGGTCGTACGGAACTATGGTGTTATCAATTGCAGCATACGGTGTTTGCTCCGCAGCAGTCGTCTCGAAGACATCCATCATACGCTCAAAGTCATCCTCACTCAGTTGAGACGCTGATGGTCGCGCGGAGTTGAACTGTCTGAGGAAGACATTGTCTTCAGTAGTCATGTCGTAGAGACATCCTGAACACTCTTCGACCGTGTCGGAAAATCGAATGTAAGAAAATGGAGTGGTAAAGTTTGATGGATAGAGCTTGTCATAGTTGACTTCGCTCTTTTGTGGCGGTGGTACTGGGATTTCCTGATCATTGCTGGTGCCAGCTTCTTTTAAAATTGTTTGCAAATGGTATTCCTACGAAGAAAGAAAAGCTTGGTGTTAGCTATCATGATGCTAATGGAGTATGCAACCTGCAGTGCGGGTAAGCGCATTTTGGTTCGTCGATCGCATGGTGACTTCTTGCATGTGATAGCCCATCGCGAGCTAAGGTTGCACGTGACATGGATGCTGGCTCTCTGCACATAATCCTTCACGTGACGCCGGTCGGCGAAATGCATCACAGCAAGTTTCCGGTATCAAAAAACAATTCAAAAATAATGGGGGAAAACTCACTTTTTCTTCAGCCTGCTCTACACCAGTAGCAATTTGATTATCAGTAACAAGTTGCTCATATTCGCCTTCTTTAAGTTGGTCTTCAGTCAGGACTGGAAGCAACGTCTTCGCGTTGAGCTTTTTGACTCTGACTTTGCGTGTAGACATTATGGACATGGGGGGCTCAAAAAAGGTGGCAGAAAAAAAAATAGGGGAAAATAGGTGAAAATGCAGCAAAAGTGAGGGGGTGGCCAACCGCCTAGTCAATCGACGTGATGGCCAGAAAAAAAGAGCTGCAAATCCGACAGGAAAAAAGGCGTTGAGCCCGCAGAAAAAGACGCCTATGACATAAATAAAGACATAAAGAATTGAATGGCGATCTTCTTTTGATGACAGAGGCCAATTTTGTCGACGTTTCGATGCTTCAAAGATTATTGTATCTGGCGGTGCGATGGCGTGAAATTTTGCGTTGGGTGACAACTCCCGCTGTTTTTGCGCGGATAGCGGATAGTTGGACGTTGGGCGCGATTTTGGACAGGCGAGAAGGGATTTTTCGCTGGTGTGGCGCGGGAAAGAGGTGTCTTTTTTGGCGTTGCTGGGTATGGGCGATGCATTAGGCGGTTTGTTATGATGGGAAGGGGTCCCTGCAGACAGATGCTTTGGGGGATTAGTTGGAATTTAGCTGCATTTAGGTTAGTAATTTGTTAAAATCTGGATGGGAAATTACCAAGTACAGGTTGCGAAATAGAGCGATAACGTTAGTCACTCGATGTACCGTGCACGCAATTTCATATTAGGGACAAGTACCTTAGCCTAAGCAAAGACACTAACAGACAACAATGCCATAAGCCTATGCAAGTAATCACTATATTTACAGAAGGTTAAGCTTGCCGACTTGTTCTCTTGGTTGTCCGAATGCGTCCATCAGCCAACCCGTAATGACGCGACATTGAAGGGTGTCAGGACCTACAGGTTATAGTCACGTGAAGAGCCTGGCGTGAAGATCGCTCTTATAACCAAATATTCTTGAAAAAACATTGCCTGCGCAGTCAGAATATCGATAGTGCAAGCTCATATCCATACTCGGGGCAATAGAGCAAATGGTATCGAGAGGAAAACAGACAGAATATCGCAATACCCTACCTTAAATTGTTTAGCCACTGGCGGATAGTATAGTGTAGTTCTCTGCCTTGTGCAAGTCCGGTGAAGCTAGCTCACCGAAGTAATCTGTAGACTGCCTTGCTTATGTAATCATGAGGCTGTGAACTAAGGAAGCCAAAGCTATGCCCCACATAGGGATTACCCAAGCTTCAGGCATACATTGGTGGCTGTTGTATGTCTGAAGATTGGGGATTATGGATAGCACGGAGTGTCTTGCCTTACTTGAGGAGAACGTAGGAAGCTGCGTAATTGACAAGCAAGCAGGGTCATTGCTGATTGTCGTTGCAGAAAAAGGGCAGGAGAGAGGACTCCTGAATATGGATTCTGCCCTTGGCTGCGTATTGATCTTATTGATCTTGATGCATGTATAGATATCGATACTGAACAAAGCTACCTTCTTAAATTCTAGAATTTCGACTCGTGCTTAACGAACACTAGATCTCCTTGTTTCTTCCCTTTTTAGCATATATTCTCTGCCGTGTAATTAATTCATCGTACCCTCTGCTCGCTGTTTATTGCTGGTTGTACTACACATATATAACGACCACCCACACACTCAATACTTTTTTACCTTTTGCAATCACAAGCACCCAACCCCACAATCCTCCCCTCCCTTCTGTGCACCCTCCCGGCACCGTACCATTTGACTACCGACAACGACGGCGCCGCACGACCACCAACACAAATTAACGACGGTCGCAATCAATCAGCCAACGATACAACAAATATATACTTCCATTAACCTCATACCCCGCGATCGCATAACCAAGTCACCGAAATGGGTAACACCACCAGCGCCGTGTTGGACGATATCGTCCAGGGATCCAACTGTACGTCACTCGTCCTCCGCTCCGATATCACAAAAGCCCATTGAATCTCCTATATCGCCTAATCTCCTCCCGGGTCCCTTGCGCCCACTGTTCCCCCTTGCGCCACCCCACCTATTAGTCTTCCGATCCCCGCATCACCCCTCCGGGCCACTGTCTGCCCCGAACATGAGCCCCCGCTAACAGCAAGCCATAGTCGACAGAGAAGAGGTCGATCGTCTCCGCAAACGTTTCATGAAACTTGACAAGGTACCGCGCTCCGTATCACCGTTTGGTAGCATGTTTCCCTCCCCTCATCCGCTAACTCTCACTTCCAGGACAACTCCGGCACCATTGAACGCGATGAGTTCCTTTCCCTCCCCCAGATCTCCTCGAACCCTCTCGCCACAAGGTATATACTATCTCCCTTTGTCTCACATACGCTATGTGCACCCCCATCCCTAACAGGTCCCTAGAATGATTGCCATCTTCGATGAAGATGGTGGCGGTTCCGTCGACTTCCAAGAATTCGTCAGTGGCCTCAGCGCCTTCTCCTCCAAAGGAAACAAGGAGCAAAAACTCCGCTTCGCTTTCAAAGTCTACGATATTGACCGCGACGGCTATATTTCCAACGGTGAACTGTTCATTGTGCTCAAGATGATGGTTGGCGAAAACCTCAAGGACCAGCAGTTGCAGCAGATTGTCGATAAGACAATCATGGAGGCGGATTTGGATGGCGATGGCAAGATTTCTTTTGAAGAGTTTACGAAGATGGTGGCGAATACGGATGTTAGCAATAGCATGACGCTGGGTAAGTTGATAATCCGGGGAGACATGGCTGAACTGAGTATTTGTGAGACGGGTGCTAACTCTGGATACAGATACTTTCTAAATGGCGGGGCATTAGGGCGTTTGTGTGGCTTCGGGGTCTTTTCCAGCTTGGGATGTCTTATGATTGACGGGATTGGTTGTCTGGTTGTCTCTTTTGTGTGCCTTGGTTCTTATTGTTACATATCATTATGTTTTTATTGCTTTTCGAGTATATGGTGTGCAAGAACCCCGGGATATTCTATGATTTGGCCTGGGTTTCTACACAACATTATATCAATTGTGAAATCTATCTTAAAGTATTTAAATTATTAACTCATGACACACAGGAGTATTATCTTAAGGAATTAACTATATATTATCGGTCACCTATAGGGTTATGTATTTATACAAGGGGGATGGTAACCCTGGTAACTACAATCTATCACCAAATGTATCCCCAACCCTGTTATCGTGTAAAACTTCACAATTACTCAAATTTCCCCGAGATACTTGTGGTTCTACAATCTCTGTTAAGTTAAGTCTTGATCATGGCTTCCTGCCCTCGCCTATACCAACCTATTTGTCTCATTTGCCACCAACATCCACATCGCCCACCAATCAACAAATTTATGTTGTGTTCTGCATCTATCCTAAATTCTGTAATATGGCCGGTTATAAGCCCCAAGATATTTATTTCACCCTTTTTCTTGTATCCAGTCGGACCATTATGATGCCTTCACTGATGGTCACGCACATTTTATGAGCTGTGTAATAATTACTGCCAGGCCAAAATGAGGATACAGTAAGGTTTCCATCTCAATAAATTAATCATTGGCATAACTAGGTCATAAAACAACACCAAAACCACCACAGTGAACAATAAAGGAAACAAACAACAACACTACTACGGGGGGAGGGGGGCTTGCTATCCATCCGTACAGTGATAAATCAACAGCAACCAACCAAAAACGAAACCCTTCGCAGCCGATAATGACCAAGACCGACTGATGACAAAGAACATAGGTCATAAGACCCCCAACCAAAAGATCAAAGAAGCAATACGCAACCACGCAAACTAGAAGAAAACATGAACCGTTATCCCTCTAAGCCTAAGACTAGACTAATCAAGTCCGATAGCATAGATAGAAAAAAGAATATTGAAATGAGAGACACAGAAATGAAAAGGTAACCAAGAGACATTACCAACAGATGTTGGTGTGACTGCTCATACGAGCACCATGGCAGATACAAGTCTCGCATATAAGGATTATATGCAGCGATGTATAACAGGTGAAGCTTCAGAGAAGGTAGTTCATGCTTTCTGATGCAACTCCCAGAAGAGAGACAAGAGCCAATCATAACAATATCCCCTAGTACCTGCAACCATACGGTACACCCAAAAGCACTCACTCTCTTGCTCAAACATCAGATTTAACATATCCGCAGACAGATGCATACACTAGCCCAGGAGAGTAAGTGTTTAGCTACCGGTATTGAGAATTTTGTCAACGTTCTGGGATATAACTGCACGAGAGTTAGTTAGTTTACCCTCGCAAAGCCAAAACATGGCGGCTGTAAGCCAATATCCGGTACATGGCCACTTACGTAGAGTAATCTGATCCTCCCATACGCCATACTCGTAATCAACAAGCCCATGAGGCTCCATAGTCGCACAGAAACGCACGATCGAATTGCCCATGTGCTTTAAATCCTTCAGACTAAACAGCCTGGGCCTATGGAGGGTCTCAATGCCTCCCGAAAAGTAGTCAAGGTGAGTTTGAAGAAGCGCAAGCCACAAGTTGTTGAAGTTCCGCCACATCTCCAATCTCTCCTCACGCAAGGCTTGGTCATCGAGATGAAATCCTAGACTAGTGTTAGTCAAAATATACTATTTGTTGTACGGCATCGTTATCATATACCAAGAGCCTCTCCATGGACAGTGAACCAGTTGCAAAGTTCCTGTATATAGTCCCGGCAAGTGTGAAAATCCATCCGCTTCAAGGCCGTGATACCGGCCAACATTTTCGTCTCAAATTGTTCCATCCGCTGCTGTCTCTCAAGGGGGGACATCTGGGGAGCCGAGTTATCTTGATTCGGGTCCGGCGTAAGATCACTGGTCTGAGGCATGCTATGGTGCGCAGGAACAGGAGGGTTGTTTAAAAGGCCTTGAGGATAGCCAACACTCGGATACGCCATTGGTTGCTGAGCATGCCCGAGTTGGGGTGGGTAAAAGGTACCTCCCACTATGTCAGAGGTCGGCTGGCGTTCATGGGGGGACTGGAAATGTTGCTGTTCGTACGGACTGGCAGGAGGGTACATCATAGGATAATGCCTATCGGGATAAGGAACATTGGGATACGGGACATTGGCAAATGGCGCATCATAATAGCTCGGGTATTCACCAGTGCGCTGTCCACGCCTAGGGTCAGCGTAGCGCGTCTGCTGCTGCTGCTGTTGTTGTTGCTGTTGTTGCTGCTGCTGCTGCTGCTGCTGCTGCTGCTCGTAGCGTCTGCGTTCGTCCATTGTGTCGGCTGTGGCAAGATTTACTGGGTAATGTTTTTTTTTAAAGGAGAGCACAGTTGTGACCGGAAAGTATGGTATGAAAGGATAAGCTTGGCCGGGTTCAGGTTTGAAAAGAGACGAGCCTGGTAGCCTATATGACCAGAGAAGATGATGATAATAGCCAAAGTATAGTGATATACTGACGAATAACCGTATGTTTAATTGTATAGTACCGTACTCGTGTAACGATATATGGACTTGGCAAGAACAGTAATATTCCTTTTGTGTTTCGTTTGCGTATCGGCAACAGAAGCTAGTCAAGCTGAGAGTCACGGACACAGCTGTAAGCTGGGGGCCTACGAGGAAACAAGAGCTCAGTAAACCGGTGGACCAAGTGTTGCTCGAAGCGTGCGGGGCCGAGGGCGATGATTAGCCACCAGGTGATAGCTTAAGATATACTGCTGTAAGTGTTGGCGCACAGGGCGATAGAAAAGGTCAACGCTTGGGCAGACTAGATCCCGGGAAGAATTACGGAATGACAAGATCTGACAAACGTGAGAAACCAGAACAGACGAGGTAGCGCAAAAGCACACAAATATGAAGAAGAAAAAATAGTAAGAGAAAATTAACTTGCTCCAGTGGAAGCTTTGGAGTTAGATTGTGGGGGGTGTGCTTGAGCTTGCTGAGGGGCACACAAAACAAGGAAGAGCGGCAGAGGGTGGACCTATGATTAAACAACAGACGATGAATTGATCGTACAGGTGAAAATTACAGTTGCCACTGAAGCGAAGCAAGGCGTAAATAGAAAATCCGCAGGTTGTCGGGATCAAGCCAAAGACAAGCACGGGGGTCAACGATGGAAACCACGCTCGGGAGGGAAGCTGACTGGGAGAATCGAGTATGACAGAAGTCAGTACCTTGACAAACAAGGTAGCAAAGACCGGAGAGATGGGATAATGCGAGTAAGAGGAAAGGGGGAACAAAGTTCTCACAGCTGTCACAGGGAGTGAGCTAGCAAGAAGGACACGATTAGTTGGAAACTAGAGCCGCACAACAACAAGCAAGCGATCAAGAACGCGTTGTATGTGTGTGTGAGTAGGAGTCAGCTCGTTGGCGTGAAGAAGTGGGTGAGGCTTCTCGAAAGTCGCACTAGTGGCAAAGCCAATAGCGCAGAGAACGGGGCTAGTATGGAAGCTAGTAGCAGAAGAACTAGAAGCAAGATTAAAGACAACACGCCGGTGCGAAACAGAGAAGGAAGTCTAAGGAAGGCTTATTTTCTTCAATGAGAAGGAGAGAAGGAGGGGCTGTTTGGATATAGGCCTCTGCGGGATGCGGTCGTGAACAAGGAAGCGCCTTGTAGCCTGGTGGTACGGACAAAAGCTGGTGTTTCTCGCACGAGCTTGGAGGCAGTTGAAAGGATCAGGTATGAGATGGAGCGTCTGTAAACCTTTAACCACCGAAATTTCCGTGAGTTTATTTTCTGAAAAATGATGTCAGGGCTGAAGTTCCTAATCAGTGAGAGTGGGATTGGTGGGGGAAACGAGGGGTGAGAGGGATGAGGTTGAGATGGGGAAGAAAGAAGGGTCTCTTCTATGAGGCTTGTGAGAGATTGTCTGAGTTTGAGAGGCGAGGGAAAAAAAGAATTTCCAAGAAATTCTGATGTGCGGGCGATGGATTGAGACCCTCTTTCTGTCTGGATAGACATATATTGGGCTGCAACGTCGTTGTAAAGTTACAAAACCAGATGGTATTATTCTTCTATGTGGATACTCTCACCCGCATACATCTGCCCCAGATACCATGCCCGCTGTAAATGAGATACACTGATAAGGCTGTGGTCTCATCAATTTATGATAAATGAGAGCTTCCACTACAAGTAAAAAAAAAATAGCATCAAAGATGCATGAAGTTGGTTCAACTAGGAGCCTTGTTGGACAGTGTGACCATACCGGATTCCGGTGACGCTCATGAGGGGTAATTGGTAGAGGGACCATTTAGTAAGTGAAGTTCCTGCTCCAAAGCCGCTGTGATAGCTGTTATGCACAGAGTCTAAGGCATGCTGATGGGATCCGCTACACTATGCAAATGCAGTGATAGAGTATGAGAGTGGCGACACCTGATTACTTCGGCGGTCCAATCGGCATAAGCCCAGGCCGCTTTGGGGAGGTCTAGTGCACTTGCACCTGCAGGAGGGACACGATACAGATGATGAGCGCCTGCTCGTTAGATGGTTCAGTTCGGCCCAATTGCAACTCCAAATCAGCCAAACGGACGCCCAACGGGCCAGTTCATTGCTATAGTCTTAGACAGATCTTCCGTCAGTGCAGGGTGATGTGATGATGTGACTGACTGGTCCATCGTCTAGTGACCAGAAGATAATAGAGCATCGTTGTTCCCACTCTCTTACTTCACTCAACTTTATCCGTTCCACTGGGGAACGTGCTCACCCAAACCTAAGAAATCGATATAAGATCTTCTACCCCGCCGCATACAACACCTTTGTTTTTCACCCCCGTCACCTCATAGGCCTTATGCATGCAAATATGGGGAAAGACAGGTCAGAAGTCACAGTGCGTGCCTGAGACGACCAGATTCCAAGGCCAGATTCCCAAGAATGCAATAAGACGAGGACAAGACTTGCTGCACAAGGTAAGGCTGGGACAGGGCAACTAGAGTGTGCCGGACAAAAGCATCACCTTGACGATTCCTAGTAGGCACGGTTAGGCCACAGATTGCGGCCGCTACTATTTTGGCGCCAGGTTTCTTTGGGAGGGAGGGATATGTCAAAAGGTAATGCTGAGTTGAAGCATGGGAAAGCTGAAAGTGCTATGGCATGGGATCAAGCATATGGGGTTGATAGTGACTTGGAGGTTGGTCGGGTTGTGCAAAAAGAAAAAAATACAATTCTTAATCGGTGAGAAATGCTTTTCTCGGTCTGCGGCGAACAGACAGAACAGACAGGGCTCTAAACTACCAGACCGCGAAAGGGACAAACCCTTTCATACTTGCGAATAATAGGCTGGATAGAGTATAAAGCAAGGGGATGAAGCGCGACGAACTTCGGTGTGTGAATCTTGGGACAAACTTACTGCGGAACTTGGCTTGATAGGCGGAACTGGGGTAGTGTTGCTCAGACAGACAAGCGCTACCACAAGTATTGTAAGGCGGAAACACGACGCTGTAAAAACTAGACCATAAAAGGCTGGAAATCTGGATATGGCCAGAGTACAAAGTCGATACCGAACAAATGAATTCAAAATAGGCCCAGATAGTCTGAAGTACACAGGTGGAGACGCAGGGTATTACAAATGTGAGCCCCTATGGAGACGATATGTTAGGAATATGAACCGGGAAACGGGTTTATGGCAAAGAGCACGATGGGCAGATGGGGTTTGCTCGCAGAAGATCACTTGCATCCAAATGGCAACTGACTATAAAGTGGCGTTCAGGCCGTAGTTGTAGCTTAACTAAAGCTGGGTGTTCCACAACGGTGAAAGGGGGGAAGCAACAGCAGCGCGTGGTGCCTCAACAGAAACTAACGCACTTCAGAGATGAAGGAATTAAATCGCCCAATGAGAAGGCGGCTTTCCAGAAGCCAATAGAGGCGTCCGTAGCGTTTGGCGGTGGAGTGACGCTTGGGTTTATGAAGAACAACAAGAAAACTTGGGCCTAGCCGGTGATGATGAACTCAAAACTGGGAATATCCTGGTATTATATGCAGCACAAGCAGCAGTATAACAAGGGGGGATTGGCCAAAGAAGGGCTTTGCGGCGAGGTTTCTGGAGTTTGGTGTAGAAGGGAGAGAAAATAGTTGACACCCCAAAAAAAAAAACGAGCGAAGCCAAAGGAATAAATAGGAAACGATAGTCCCGGGAGCGATGACCGATGTGGATTATGACTTCCGTGTTGCCCAACTCCCCGGGAATGACGCTAGAGCCTGCTAAGGGCAGTAAAATGTCCTACATGATGAAGCTAGGTCCAGTCTGGCTTGGATGGATTTAGCTTAAGTATGAGGAGTTGATCGATGGAGCTAGGTCAACCCGGCTCGGGCTCAACTTGGGCCAAAGAAGACTACAGAACCTCATGGCCGGTGGCCGTTCAGCGCCAAACGTCAGCTGGCCAGACCTGTGCATTATTTCTCGCCCCTGTGAGTTGTAGTCTTCTAGCAGCAAATGGGTGGATGCGAGAAGGTATGCAAACCCACTAGGCCGCAACTTCTTTGGGACATAGAGGGATTAGGAGAGAAGTTTGGCGGGTGGATGGATGGATGGATTTTGGGTCCGCAGTAGTAAATAGCCAATCCATATTGCATATGTAGGTTATATAGGGGCAGTTTGCTGCATACTTATTCTCAGCTAGTTATAACATAGCAGTATGCTTGTGTATCGGTACATGCAACAAATGGAAAATGACAGAGTGCAAAGTGGTTGACATGCAAGAGTAGAGTGACTTACTTTTAGTCTATAACCTGACAGAAGAGGGGTGAGTGTAATACAAGAGTTTAGAAGGTGTGGGAATAGAGCACGCCCGGTGATGGAAGCGTTAGAGCCAGAAAGAGAATTTTTCGTCTCGTTGTAGGCTTTTATTTATATGGTTAAAAGAAAGATGTGGCAGAGTAAGTCAATATCCCGCTAAGATTAGTAGTGAGTAATGGTCTATTGCTTGAGAAGCGTTCGCTTACCCAAACGAGACGGAGGGGTATGAGATGGGGGGTGTATAGAAGAAGTTTAGTGAGTTGAAGAGGTCGTATCTGGTACGTATTTTTCCAGGTCTGAATAGAATATGGTTGCAGGCCAGGTCGGGTGTCTGACACTTGATAGACTAGAGTCGTTTGGTGCCCGGCTTTTGGGACGAACGTTGGTCAGACTGATAGCAAGGGAAAACTGGACCGGTCGGTATCCCATCCACTTTAGCACAAAACGTGATTTTCTTTTATGCGTGTGGGAAAAAGTGCGGTGTGAAATGACGTATTCAGTTTGCCAGGGTGATTGGCAAAATCTGAAATCGAAATATGCCCGTGACAAGATCTGTCGTTGAAGTTGGTTCTGGTATCTTTACTCTCCAAATTCTCCGAGTTCTCCAAATGATATCCAGTATTATACGATCGTAATTCAGATCTGATTCTGAGGATGCCAGTCGGGATTGTCTTCAATCCGGCTTGAAAGGGTCCTGAAGAACGTGTATTTCGTGATTCTACAGTGGCTGGTGCCAGGATAACCCCAATATGCTCAATGCGAGGAAATAGCCTTTTGCTAATGCCTGAAACTTACAGCAGCTCGTGCTTGTCCCCAGAACAATGGGATATCGTCTATCTTTGTTTAACTCCAGACGTTGCTGGTATGACGTACGTAGTATAGGAAAACTTATGTTTCTAAGTAAAGATTCGCCAGATATTGCCAGGGTTAAAATCTGTGACACATTGATTAGTGACTGCCAAAATACGGCACGGCCATGCAATGCCTTCTTAAGCAGTGGACGGGACATTCAGTCTGTTCCCAATGCTCTATGACGTCGTAGCACAGGGGCGGATGGTGTGTTTTGCTTCTTGAATCATGGCGGAACATTGCAAGGGGGTCAAGGGAGGTTACCACTTACAAGACTATGCCCGATGAAAGTATAAAAGACAAAGTTCGAAGAGCAAAAATAGCGTATTTGAAAACGGTGACTAATATCTTCCAAATGGTCGTGTGGCTCTTTGTTGCCTCTGTTTGCGCAAGAAAAGTCGACCCAAACTTGCATGTATGTTCTTGGGTTAGGCGGAGGAGTATCCAGGATTCAGTTAGTCACTAGACATTAAATTAACGACTAACTGTGTTGGTCGAGTGTCCAAAGCGAAGGCGCTCTCCAATTCTTAGCGAGACTCAATGACGTTCCAATATAATTCGCGGTTATAGTCAGATATGTCTTCGGATGCTAAATTGGGACGCAAGCGAGAGGCTGAATATGTATGAGCGGAAGTTTCCGGGGCGATATCTGGCTTTGGGCTCAGCAAGTGTCTAGGTATGTCAGTGGCATGGCCGACTTTTAAAAAGCAACACTCGACGGGCGGTAGTGATAAGACATGCGTGTGGCAAGCTCCAGGATTGGTAGCGCAACGCATGCATCAACGACCAGGGCTGTTACGTCTAGTATCACGGACGGATGAACATCCATTGTTGAAAGGTGGGAACACGGATAGTAGGCTAACTCGAGAGCCCCTAGGGACATATAGGGATGACATAAACTCACATTTCTGATTTTGTTTCTTTTTTTGAATAATAGCTGACCAAAGAGTCCCCAGACAAGACAGCAACGTTAAAATCGCCTATCGTAGGAGATTAGGCTTTCCTCAGGGCCAACAAAGCACCCAATATCACAACTGCCAGTGGCAGGTGTCCAAGGACTATTATGCCCACCCTCTCCAAATTTCTTTGAGTCGGATGATAGAATTGTAGTGGCCGAGAATATAACCGTTGGGTTCCAATATGTGAGCCGAGACGGGTATATTTGCACAGCCCAATCTGTAGCTCAGAAGTAAATATGTATGTGAATAGGAGTGGGTGTGCTCAGAAACTAAGTCAGATGCCAGCTTGCCCGTGCAAACGCCAGGCGAATTTTGGGGTTGGTCAGGTCTAGTTAACTATGCACTTCTTGCATTGAGATGTTAAGGATGGAGAGATGAGGATGGTTTGTGATATTTCCCAATGAATAATCAAACTCTGGATCAGTCTTTCAAAGCTTCCACAAAGGCTACAAGCGACCAGAATGGATGATTAGACAGAGAAGGCTTCAAGGTGCGCGAGGATGAGCGGCTAGCGAAGCGAGTTGGTTGAAACAGCCTGATCAATACAGGCTGTGTCGACATGCAGAAAAAAAATAGAGGGCGTCCAAGACCAACCTAATGTCGGTATCTAGAGCGGTTATAATGAGGTCGAGACGATGCTTTGATGGGAGGCTGCTGGGATTGGTTATTGAAGAATGATGAGGGATAGACCTTGATGGAAAAAGGGGATAACCGTAGTCAAGAAGCACGTAGACAGATCAAAAGCTAGAATCGGCACAGACAGTTGTAACGCTCACTACAAATTTATGACTGCTGAACGTTACTGGAGGAAAGGGCAACACGGCTGTCGTCATCATCCCCAAAGCTGAGCCTTTTTGGGGAAATCACCGCTACCTACGGCCGTTGAAAAGGCAAGCTGACATTATGTGACTAACTTCAGCCTGCGCAGAACCGTGTGATAAGGGAGATACACTGTCCCATTTTGAATTTCCTTGGGTCTCTGGAATAATACAGTGTAGGTGAAAAATATGTGTAGTGTGTCAATCAGAGAATGATATTCTGTATCATCCACTTGCAGGTAATGGCCGTATCTACTTTTTTTTCGCAACAGTTAAATCGATATTAGGGGCGATTGATATTTCACGGCCCTAATCCCTCCGTTCAACCTCTCAAAACGAGATTGCACTGCTCAAATACCTAGAACCGGTATAAGAGGGCAACAATAGCTCAGAAATACCGGGCTTCGGGAAGTATATCGCTAAAAAGACTTTCTCTAAACGAAAAATGATCAGCTTCTCCCCAACGCTATATGGTCATAAGGCATAAGACATGTCATTATAAAGCTCAGATCGGCTGCGAAGGTGTTGAAGTGTGATGTCTTGTGGGCGACTTCTGCCCTCTACAGGATTCCCATCAGGCTTCGAACCCATTGATGGTCGAAGTTCTTGTCCTTAGGTGGACCGTAAGTCAGCAGAAACCCCAAGTTATTTTACTACTGCAGTTCAACCTCAAACAAAATAGAGCCTAATCTTCGACCCAAAATGTTCGACCCAAAATGTTCGACCCAAAATGTTCGACCCAAAATGTTCGACCCAAAATGTTCGGTGCCAGAGGATATAGAGTACAGCCAACCACGATGTGTCGACAGGGCTCATGGGTGACACGAGATTTGCCAGACTCCAGGCTCCCATAAAACAATAAGGGCTTTCATATACCCAGAATTTAATAAATTGAAATTCTTTTTGCAAAAGTGTCCCTCCAACTTCAGCATGCTTCCCAAACCTTGCCACTTGAAGAAATAACGGTAGATCGACACGCTGAACATCAGGATCACTGACGGGAATTGTCCGCTTCCGTTCAAACAACCAGGTTTCCCTATCAAGGTTGTCAGATTCCTCGTGAACAGAGGGATGGGTAAACGGCTAACTATCTCCAATTGCCCATATGCTTCTTAGTTTATTGTTGTCGTCGTGGGTGCACATTAATAATGCGGGTTTGCTCCAAATACTACTACAATAGCTGCTAACCTTCCGACATACCTCCAGACAGCTAATGCAGTGGAATCATAGTGGGCATTCATAGACATCGTCAATGTGCACGTCTAGCCCGACACTCCAGCGTGGAAGACAAGAAAGAGCCCACAATATCAGTGCCCGAGCTCTTCTAAAAGCCCTCCTTGATCATGTTGGGCCTCCCATGACCACGTCAAGTTGCCATTATGCAAGCCGCCGAAAGTGACAAACTAAGGGAATAGTGCTGACTAGCGATGCAAATCGTCGACAACACATCCCGCAGATAGACCAGGGAGGATATAGCAACCTCTCAACCCAGGACGAAAGAGGGGAACGGGGCATGGAACCGTCTATAGTCGGGCCGTAGGCGTAGAACGCTGTGCCCTCTAGAACGCCTAGGCCACATATCGAGACCTGCTGCATGAAAAGGTCGGCTGGCCAATGATGTGAATAGAAGAATGCTGGATCCGCAAGAATGCACATGTAGCTCCCACCTGGTCGAAAAGAAAGCTGCCGCCTCACACACTCCCCAAATCATTATTGGCCCTTCATCATCTGATTCCATAGATTAATAGATCTCAAAGCCGGGGATGCAGCAGCCCATTTCTAGCAAAGCGAGCGACGCCATCTCGGAGCTTGGCTAAATGGAGGTCATATCTTAAAGGCCCAACTTAGAAAAGCTACAGGGTCTTCCTTCTAAGTTAAGGTCAGAAAAGTCCCTAGCTTGGCCCCTAGCTTGGCCCAAGATAGCTTCCAATCAGGTAGCAAGTTGAAAACCCCAACCACCCACGTATTAAACACCAAGTATTTCTCAATATATGAGACGGCATAAGTCTAGCCAAACCATACTTTCCATGTTTAGCCCCGGTAAGCACCTGATTCAACGTCAGTGCTGTCTCCATAAAGCTCGAAAGCTACCCAGATTAACTGGCTGATCCTCCATGATATTAATGTCTCACAGATATGGGTTTTGTCTGCGTCAATCCAAATTCCCAAGTCTCTTCCTATGTGATCACTCCTGCATAGGAGTCGATTTCCCTGCACCTTTAATATCGATAGTGGGCAGCTATTACATCACATGTTCCACACCACTCATCAATGAACCATCATCCGCCATTGGGTTGTGGATGGGTATGCATAGTCCTGGGCGCTATTATAGCACTGGGCGCCTGAAGAATATTGGACGTTCTCTACGCTTCGGTGGACTACAATAAAAGAATTATCCGTTAGGTCGATATTGCTCAAAAATCCAATTAGAACCAACGTAAACCAATGGCTTCACTATACTTTCTACTTACTTCGTACCTTTATGGAAACTCTTATTAGGGTTTATCAGAACTTGAATACCAGACATCTACAGTATTCAGCTCCGGCTTAGAGACATCACCCGATCTACAATAAACCGTGACGAACCCCGAGCTACATCCTATGGCAGCGGGTCTTTTCTCATTATCTTCAGTTAGTTACAGCGTTACAATTGAATATGCCCCTTCACGCAAGAATATGGAATCATTTCTATGATGAAACAGTGGCGGATATGAGGACGGGTTCGTACTTACACAACCTCGACGCCAACACACACGTCATGAACACCCAATCAGCGCTGTACTGCTTTAGAAGCCTGTCTAGCGCATCGAAGTACCCCCTAAAGACTGCCATAAAAGCTGCCAGCTGGCGCTGGCGAGTCGCAATGCGCTCCCAAAGTTTGTAGATAAGGTGACCAAATTGACAGAATTCGAAGGGCAAGAAGTTAGAACCTTGAACCTTGCTTACGCAATTGCACAGTAAACAAGGGGAACACATCGACAAGAAGCTGGGTCTCCTGTCTGACGAGGCAACGTTAAGCTTGTGCTTTGGTAGATCAAGCCACACTATCTGTGGCACCAAACAGCATGGCCACTGCCAGCACAGAGCGGAGTAGGTGAAAATCTGAATTAAAAAGCGGACCAGGGTGATACAGCTGTGCAAGCACATACCCTTGTGTCTCGACCATAATTTACGTCCAATGGGCATCAAGATCTCGATATTGAATGAGGAGGGGCAACTGTTGATGAGGTTCAATGAGGTCGTAGCGATACTCGATCGGGACTAGGGTAGAATAGTTTGGCCACATCCGAACACACCGCTTGAAAAGAGCAGCAATGACGCTTGTGGTTGGCTAGGCTGAGTCTTGGTTCGGTGAGGTTGAATTTTGAAGTCTATCCCTCAATTGAAAAGAGGCTAGGCGAGGGTCCTTCTGCCGGGAAGTGACTAGAAAGGAGTGTATAAGCGGTATATAAAAGCATGCTTGATCGAGGTAACCTCGGGATAAACCATGATAAACTACCACATCACCATTGTGAGCATCTCCATACAGGAAAATTTACTACAAATTTTTTTTTAAAAAAAAATCATTCCGTCTATCTAAAATACATATTGATAGGGGGTAAGCATAGCCGGGCGAAATAAAACTGCTGTGGGCACTTCTCATTAACCTTTTTGCCGAAATCTCTCTGTATGGGATTTTTGGTCATAATTTGTGTATCATGATGGTTGCTATCAGTTCTTGCCGAAGCCATATTGAACGCAGACCTAGGGGTAATATCCTTGGTAAGAATTTGAGGTGATGAATAATGGTGTATATCAATGCCGCTATTGGATTACTCGAGAAAGTACCAGAGCACACACGGGCCCGTTGGATATGCATTATCTCCCGATAAATGGATCGTTGTCCATGTTCTGGAGCGGGGTCCGGCGCGGATACGCACATGAGAGTCTGGTGGCGTGACTTGGGTTAGATTTTGGTGACGTAATTAGGGTTTATTATATACAGCAAAAGGGATGGACGAGACATAATCAATGAACACTGAAAACAGCGGAAATAAATAAATCCATGTGCATCCAATATTTCCAGCTGGGAGAAGAACGGCATCCCAGTATCAATCTATATGGCATGAAGTGTGTATATTTCGATATTTCTCGTAGGTGTTGGTGTTACCACCTATCCATATCAGTAAAACAGGATTTTCACGATTTGTGTCATACTTTTTCTCACCGCTACTTTTGATATCTTCCAGCTGTATTCCTGAGGTAATTTCTCTCTATAAACTGTTTTTTTTGTTTTAGTGGATGTGTGATGCTTTGATTCCTTGTGGCGAACTAGTGGCTGTAGGTAACCGGCAGAATGTCCGAGGTCTGGGCCAGCCGTGCTAATCCTAAGCTACAAGATTTATGTCCAGTAAGCCCGCCTCTGTTTACATAAATGAGTTGTACTATGATCCCGATGCTACGTCAAACTCAATATTACCCTACACCATAAATGCGAACCACGATTATCAGGCGACAACTGGTACCGCCTCCTTGGACCATCTAAAACCTCATTATCGGACAAGACTCCTCTTCAGCGCACCAAACTAAATATCAAATGTCTAACCCCGCCATTCGTCGAACTCTCGAGAGTACTAAACGTAAACAAAGCCACTTAGGGACCCCACGATATCAAGAAAAGGCATCGCACAACGGTGAGATGTTCACATTGTGTCCGCCAAAAATAATATAGGGATCAATGGAGTACCTACAAAACTGACTGCGATGGGCAAGCTCGGCACACAAAGACCATTAAACTATCGCTAGGTGTACCCGACAATTTGGTAACGGTCAGACTCTCTGGTGGCCACTAATCCTTGAGGTATCATGGAGCGATGTACATGATGGAGTATTTTTTTTTAAAACAAATAGGATGACTATAATGATAGCGTGTATGGCATCATCCCTCTAGCGGGTTCGCATGATTAAAGGGCTAATCCAAAGATGGATAGGCGGGGTTTCGGGTGCTTCTATTCCATGTGGAACTAAGGCCGAGTGGTCATGGTTTCGTAGCGAATATGTTCGGAGTATTTGTGAACATGATCAGTTATAGAGTAGGCGATTGAAAGCATTGAAGTTGGTCATTAGCCCTTACTATCCAATTCCCCAGAGATTATATGTGCAGTATATATTAGCCTAGAGTTATAGAGTGTCATACTCCCACCTTTATGCCTCAAATATTTGTGAGGTGGGGGTTGTTGAAACAAAGCAAACACCCCTCCAAGATGACATCTGGGTTATCCATGATATTAAATCGGTTACACAATCAGGCTCCATATACCAAAGAAACAAGATAGATAACAGTAATCTAGTGTATACAATAAACTCAATTGCGCGTGAAAATACAAATACAATTGGTGTGAAGACAGCAGTAAATGATACAATACGTCTCGATGCTGAACTCGAGGCGTGACCAACTCACAGCTCGCCGATTCGTTGTCCTGGCCAACAACAGACGAACCCCATTCTCTAGATGAAGACCCCGAACCCTACGTCTACGACACTCGGTATGGAATTATCGTGACATTACTCATACAGAACTTGGCACACAATTGTAGCCAAGTATGAGCCGCTCCGATAAACTGGTATACGGATGACGGCAAGATATAAAACAAAACGAAACAAGAATTTGATACATAAGATTTTAACGCTTGACCCAGGCAGGCATCTTTCTGGCCTTAACGTGACCGTGCTTCTTTCTTTCGACAGTACGGGCATCTTGGGTAACACAACCAGCTACGCAGAGGGTTAGTCAACGCACTTTGGTATAGCAGATATTGCAAGATGTTTATCATGTAGGGAATCTTCATCTTACCTTTTCTCAAAGCAGGCTTCAGGGCGGGCTCGTGGCCCATGAGCGCTCTAGATACAGCCAGAGCAAGAGCCTCTGCCTGACCCGTTGTACCACCGCCCTGGACAATCGCGAAGACGTTATACTTGTCCATACGCTGAGTTGCGTGAAGGGCCCATAAAGCGCTCTCGCGGTCGTGGATACGACCAAAGGCCTCAGTAATTGGCTTGCCGTTGATGATGACCTCACCAGTACCCTCGATTAACCAGGCACGTGCAGTGCAGGACTTTCTCTTGCCAACACCCAATGACCTGCCCATTTGGTCGATGTGGTGTGGCCGCTGGTATTCAACGCTTTCGGTCACATCGGCCTTCCACTTGCCCAGAACTAGACGGACTTCCTGTGGCATAACGGCAGGATGAATGCGAATCAACTCCTCGCACATATCAATAGCCTGCTTGTACTCGACAGCCCGAATAGGCTCACGGGTAACCGATATATAGTCCTCCAATGTTCTCCACTGCGTCTGAATCTCCGCGGCGGGGAGTCTGGCGAGATTGCGGTAGGAAGAAATAAGCTTCTGCAATTCAACGAGGCCTTCAGCGAAGAAGGGATGACGGGAGAAGTATCCGGGCGAAGCGGGGATTATACGGGCGTAACGAATATCTTCGTAAGCAACGGGTTTGGCTGCAATAATCTTGGGACGACCAAAATTGTCGACCTCGGGCTCAATCAGGCGTTGGTGTTCTCTGTTCTCCTGCTTCTTGGAACCAAGAAGAGAGGCAGGAAGGTTGGGGTTAACCGGGGCAGCCGGATCATTGGTAGGGTCGTATGAAGTGGGGAAGGTAGATGAGAAACGGAAGCCGGCCGGAATAGTAACCGGGGTCCGGGACATGCGCACGGCGCGGAGCTGGCGGGCACTGAATCCAAATGCCTTCATCTTGCAGAATAATTAGCCCTAATCGAGAAAGGAAATAGATGGAAGACCAAGTAGAGTGGCTCAAAGCCAATATTGTGGGTTTGGCAGTCGCGAGTAAATTGGCTGCAGGCTCGGGCGCACAACAGGGTCGTCGGATGTGGCGATCGGCGGCGGACGGCTTGGCCTACCTTGCTTGAAAAATCGCATTGTCGTCGTTCGCCGTCTGGGTTCAGCCTCACGCCTCACTTGCTCTAGGCGCTGCCAAATTCACGTGACCTAGTACCGACCAATCAAAGGTCTCAGCCACCCGCATGGGTGCGGGTCCTATGTGTTCCCCTAGTAATCTAACAAGCGAGCTACTCCACTCAAAAATCTCTGAGCTCAAAGCCAAAAAGGCCGGCTGGTCCTGTTCTTCCTTTCTTTCTCCCCTCTTCTCTTCTTTTTCTCTTCAGAACACTCTCACCACACACATCTCTTTCTCCCGTTGAGTCGTAAACAATCGTCACAATGGCTTTCGGCAAGATCTTCACCCGCGCTGTGAGTTAATCTCTCTCGCTCTACACTTTGTGTGCTGCTTCTGCTTCGGCCTGCTGACGATGCCCGTGTTTCTCGACTTCAGGGCAACCCCCGCACCACCGGTATCCTGGCTGTCGCCAAGGCCAACAACGTCGACCTGACCGTCGTCGAGGCCGAGGCTGGCAACGCCACCGCCGAGCACCTCACTGCCCACGGCCTGGGCAAGATCCCCGCTCTGGTTACCGAGGATGGCTACGCTCTGTCTGAGTCCATTGCCATCGCTGTCTACAGTAAGTTTCTCCAATTGCTTTTTGAGAATATGCCGCCATATCAAGTAAACAAGATGGATACTCGAGCGAGTGAAGGTTTTTATACCGCGCGTCTCGTTGGATTTGTCTTTGTTGATTGAATTGGTAGATTTGATATTGCGTCAGAGTTTTTTGCTTTGACACAATGCCCTGTCTTTGGCAAATTACCCCTCCTTACTACCCCTCTATTTTTACAGGGTGCTTCCACCAGCCCCTCTTTTTTTCCCCTCTTAGCAGTGCAAAAGTGTCATGCAACCTCTATAACTAGAGGTTATAATGATAACTTTTCCCAAAGCGTCTTGGTGATGATTTATGAATTTTTGAATTCAGTTATCCCTGTCCGAGGTATTCGTGCGGATATTTTTTTTATTTCTGAAATACGCTTTGGCATCTGTACTTTATTGATGCATCATCTGTCGAGCTGGCAGGGCATCATGTTTAATTCATACACTCTCACTTAATGAGATATGACTCAATTTTGATGCATATCCTCTTGTGTTGAATCTTTGCTGACAAGCTCGCAGTCGCTTCCCAGAACGAGAAGACCACCCTCCTGGGCAAGACCAAGCAGGAGTAAGTTATTCTACCATACAACACTGGCTACACCACTTTTTGGCTGTGCCATATCTTCCGCCCATACTACTAGTATGTCGATACTAACATTCGTATTCACAGCTACGCCACCATCCTGTCCTGGATGTCTTTCTTCAACTCCGAGGTCCTCCCCGCTCTTGGCCGCTGGTTCCTTCCCCTCCTTGGCAAGGAGCCCTACAACAAGAAGAACGTTGAGGAGGCTCAGGCTGCTACCCTCAAGGCTGTTTCTGTCATTGAGGCTCACCTCATCAAGAACACCTTCCTGGTTGGCGAGCGTATCACCCTGGCTGATCTGTTCTCTGCTGGTCTGATCTCCCGCGGTTTCGAGTACTTCTTTGATGCCAAGTTCCGCGCCGAGTACCCCGCTACTTCTCGCTGGTTCGCCACCATCATTGCTCAGCCCACCTACGCCGCTGTTGCCGCCCCCGTTGAGTTCCTCGAGACTCCCAAGCTGACCAACGTCGCCCCCAAGAAGGCTGACGCTCCCAAGAAGGAGAAGAAGGAGGCTGCCAAGCCCGCTCCCGCTGCCGCTGCCGCTGCTGAGGAGCCCGCTGAGGCCCCCAAGCCCAAGCACCCCCTTGAGGCTCTTCCCCGTGCCACCTACGCTCTTGATGAGTGGAAGCGCTTCTACTCCAACAACGACACCCCCGTCGCCATGAAGTACTTCTGGGAGACCGTCATGCCCACCAAGGAGTACTCTATCTGGAAGGTCCAGTACAAGTACAACGACGAGCTGACCCTCACCTTCATGTCCAACAACCTGATTGGTGGCTTCAACGCCCGTCTTGAGGGCTCCCGCAAGTACCTCTTCGGTTGCGCTTCCGTCTTCGGCGAGAACAACAACTCCGTTATTCAGGGTGCTTTCGTCATCCGTGGTGATGACTTCAAGCCCGTCTTCGACGTTGCTCCCGATTACGAGTCCTACGAGTTCATCAAGCTCGATGCTTCTAGCGAGGCTGACCGCGAGTTCGTCGACTCCATGTGGTCTTGGGACCGCCCCACCACTGTCGATGGCAAGGAGTACGCTCACGCCTCCGGCAAGGTCTTCAAATAAACGCATCGCCGTTTGCGTCTGATGACCCAAAATACCCGAATGAAAAAAAGCAATAAAAGCCCAAAAACATTTGACAACTCCAAACCTTTTATTCCATTTTATCTTGTTGCTCGTGAGTCATGATGTTGAGGGTTGCGGTTGGTGGACATGCACTTTATGAGATGATGACACGTACTAGTTCCAGCGATGAAATGAAAATTACAGGGCTTCCAGTCCCTATCATGATGAAGAAAGTTTCTATTAAGATTGTGAAGTAAATGACCATGGCTCCCATGCACAAACAAATTTTGGAGAAGCGAAGTTTAAAATGCAACCCCTAAGAGGGAGATAAATGTGACTACTGTGTCACTAACCCTACTAGTGACCGGCTGACCTCGATATCAGCATCTAGACCAATCGAAAGTTATCATCTTGTTTGAAGGGATGCTTATTGATGTAAGCGCTAACATCCGCTTGAAGAGACAACGTGTTGATGTAGTCATGGACTTGTGGCAACACATGCGCTGTCTCGACTCCGCCCTCGTATTCCGGAATCTGTATCAAGTTGAATGGCTCACTCCGCGCCTTCTCCATTGAATCGTCCACCAACACTGTATTAGTCTGGTCCCATTGACCCATTCCAAGAGAGGACTTTTGAACATTTGGGTCGTTCCAAATCATAGTGAGGCGCTTATACACCTGGACACGGCTCATGAACTCTTCTTTTGTCAACCCAAACTTATCACGAGCCCATATCGCAATAAGCTTTTTGCGATCCCCAGCCGAAAAAATATTTTGAACCATAGCCTTGACATTATCTGGTTGCGCTGATGACCAAACGATAACAGCGAAATTGTTCACAAGGTATTCCAAAAACGGCCTTGCGTGTGGACGGGCAACAAACTTCTTGGGTTGTTTGCGCGTGGGACGGTATAGCAAGGTCCCATTTAGATCTAACACGATCAGTATCTTGCGCGGCTGCTCAAGAGATCGCGGGGGAAGCGCTGCCTGCTTAAGGTACTCAGCAGTCGCTTCGGGGACTCCACCAGACGCAGCGCTTGGAACAGCATATGGCCTGTCGAGATCACGGGAGGCGGAGGCAGAACTAGTGGTTACCGAAGAGGGGACCGGGGTGAGCTGTGGAGGTTGTTGGCGGGATGGTGGGGCGGCTCCTTTGCGTAGAAGGGCGGCATGTTTGCGTTGTTGGAGCATTGGAGTGTGGGGATTGTTGGCGTATTTGGTGGGGTGTTGTGGGGGGGAGGATACTCCAAGGAGTTCGGCTTCGGCGATGTAGCGATGAAGGTGGATGGGGGAGATGTTAAGTTTTCGAGGAGGCGCGGACTCGAAGGAGCGAAGATGATATGTTGTTGATATTGAACGGGATATTTGGAAGGGTATTCCGACTGGATTGCGGGCCAGTACTCGTGATGGAAATTGATGGACGAACGACATCGATGAGGTGACAAAAAGATAATCGGATGAGGACCGAAGTTGCCAAGGTGGAATGGCAGATATGGTAGAGATTCTTCAAATAAATGATTGTATTCGAGAATTAAAAAAATGTCAGGGATAAAGGTACAAAGAAAAAAAAAGCTGATTTATTTGCTATATCTGCTTGTTTAGATTGATTGGTAGCTGGCTCGTCAATGCATGCATTTGCTCCTGTCATTTTTTGCGCATTTCCTAGCAGCCATTCGGGCTTAGTGGGGAACTGGGGTTATCAATGGCTTATCGATAAGCAAAAAAGCTTATCGAGGCATCAAGCCCATTAAACCCTGTACGAAAAGTCGGCCAGTGTACTGGCGACAAATGATGTTATTGCGCCAGCTGCCGACTAATCGATATTTTCACTAATTGGCTCTATTCATCTGTACAAATCATCATGGGCATCACAAAAAGGAAGGCTATTGGCAAGCCGGCGCCACGCCAATCCAAGAAGCCGCGTCGCATTGAACAGTATGATGACAGCGATGCGCCATCCGAGGAGGAAAACAATGATAATGATCCCGATGAGGAAGAACCTGCGGAAGAAGATGTAGAGGAGGAAATCGATTGGGACTCAGATGCTGATGTATGTACCAATTAATTACACCCAGAGACACAGTATGAATGCTAATTACCCATATATTATAGCTTCCTGCTGCTGCCCCTACCGCCGTCCCCGACTTGTCCTCCGTATCTTTTGGCGACCTCGCTAAAGCCCAAAAACTCCTCGACAAATCTAAGCGCCGTGAAAAGAAAGTGAAGGACCGCACATCTCGCGCGTCACCCCCCCGCAATTTCTCCCGGGAGCCCCGCACCAGCACAACTGACTCTCACTCGTCAAAATCCGAAATGTCCAAGAGAGCGGTCAAGAACGCACCCCAGGAGCTTTCATCCAAGAGACCGGTATCACGGAAGAGAGACTTTGCTTTGGATAACAAGCCGTTGGCGAGAGACCCGAGATTTGACCCGCTAACTGGGGACGTCAATGAGACGTTGATCCGGAAGGCGTATGGGTTCTTGGGTGAATACAGAACGAAGGAGATTGCGGATTTGAAGGTACAGATCAGGAAGGTTAAGAGCGAAGAAGAGAAAGAGAAGCTCAAGAGGGAACTTCTGGTACTGGAGTCGAAGAAGAAGGCGGAGGACCGGAAGGATAGAGAACAGGCAGTTGTTGACGAACACAAACGGAAGGAGAAGGAGTTGGTGGCACAGGGGAAAACACCATACTATCTGAAGAAGGCGGAGTTAAAGAAGAAGGTCTTGGTGAACCAGTTCGAGAGCATGAGCAAGAGGCAGGTCGACAAGGCTATCATGCGCAAGCGGAAGAAGGTTGCCGGAAAGGAGAAGAAGGAGTTATCTTTCTTGGATGGCCGTGTTGGGCATTCGGAGAGACAGGCGACCAGTGGGAGTGGTGGGTACAAGAGGAAGTGGTGATTTGTTAGTGTATAGAGGACACAGACTGGGAACTGGATATCATATACATTGCTTTGCTAGTTTGTTTCATAATGGAGTTGGAATTAAATGCTTCAATTTATCAAATCTAAAAATACAAGTGAAGAAAAGTACAGCTATCAGTACATTAGCCACTCACTCCGTGGTTCTGGCCCTCGCCGCTGAAATCTCCGCACGCTTTGACACACAGTCGGCAAACATATCCCGGCACGGGACTTTGCTTCCTAGCTTTGCACACAATAAGAACGCCCCGCTCAACTTTCTATGTAAGGAATATGTCTCCTCCGGCGGTGGCGTCAGCCGCTCTCTTAACATGACCGGAATGAAACCCTTCACTCTCTCCGTGATCGTCTGATCTTTAAAGTTATAGAACTCCGGCGCGGACTGCATAAAAGGCTCAGCCAGAGTCAAGATTGACCCGATATGCGCATCCAGCATCACCTTGGATTCATGACCGGTAATATACTTGAGTTCCCGGGATAACCGGATGATACCTTCGCGGTCCTTTTTGGAGGCGGCGTGGAGGAGTTCACAGTAGGCATCAACAAATGTAGGGTCATACTCGCGGGAAGCGCCGAAGTCAAGGAGCTCAAGCTTCTGGGCATCTTGGTTGTAGAGGAAGTTGGTCCAGTTGGGGTCCGTTTGCATGAATTCGAACTCGGTGATTTCTCGAAGGCACAAGCGCATGATTTGAGAGCCGATCCAATCGCGTTGCTCTTGAGTAAAGTACTTGATGCGGGTGACTGCAGTCCCATCCATCCAGTCCATGGTAAGAATTTGTTTGCCGGAGGCATGTTCGTGAACTCGGGGAACGATGAAGGCGCCAGAATCGTTGCAGAGCATCTCGCGGTATCTCTTGGCGCATTTAGCCTCTCGTTCGTAATCACACTCCCAGCCAAGTTCCAATCTGGCATTCGCGATACTCTTATCAAGGTAGAGGCCCTTAGGAAGCAACTTGGTTGCCGTTAACAGCATCGACAGGTTATCAAGATCTGAGTTGATCGAGTCCGCAACACCTGGGAACTGAATTTTGACCGCAACCTTGGTCCCATCCTTTAACACTGCTCTGTGAACCTGGCCGATAGAAGCTGCTGCAATCGGCGTTTCTTCAAACTCTTCAAACAATTCTCTCCAGTCTTTCCCCAGGTTCGCCGTCAGCACCTTGTCCCGTTGCCACGCCGGCATATAATCAGCCCGGTCCTGAACCCTTTGTAAAACAACTTGTAGCGCCGGAGGCAACATCTTGGTATCCTGGAACGACAACATCTGTCCCAACTTCAACGCCGCCCCACGCATCCGGGACAGTTTGCCAACCAATCTTTCCATGTTTGAGGGGGTCAAAAGCAGAGAGCCTTCGGAACTACCTCCACCAATCACACGGCTGAAGGACTCGCCAATAGCGCCGCCCAGCATGCCAGCGGCAAGCCCAGAGTAGTTCCAAAGACGCCCAATGCGCGTGGCGGGGACACGGGATTCCCGGAGAGCATGAGACTTTTGGAGGATGGGGTTAATTTCTGGTGAGCTTGTAGATGAGACCGGGAATGCATTGGGAGTGGTGGTCTTGGAGGTAGTTAGAGTCGGTTCTGATAGGCTTGGACGGGTATGTTCAGGGGTAGGAATGGATTCAGGAGTCTGGGTGGGCTTTATAGGTTGGGGCTTAATGACAGGAGTTGCCTCCAGGACGACATGAGTTATCTTGTCCTCTAGGATAGGCTCAACGGGCTGGACAACCTTGACTTCATCCACAGACTTAACCTCAATCTTCTTTTGCCCTGGTAGCACATTATTGGAAAACGGATGTGGCTTTCTTGGCCCCCCACCTTGAACAATCCGCGGCGACTTCTTCTGCCCACCAATTAGACTTGAGCCCCTCTTGGTATGGAACACATTCACATTGAGACCTTCCGGCACCTCCATTTCTAACCTCTCCCGTGAATCGGTAACGGGGTCTAGTCGAGGCATCCGCATTGGAGCAACGGCAGATCCAAACTTCAGTTTTTCTTCTTGTCTCAGCTTTGATATGAGATCTTGAGACGTCGCAAAGGTTCCTGTAGAAGTCGCGGTCGGATGAATTGGCGTCGAGGGCATTGGACTCGCCGACTCTGGGTTCATCGGGACATCTTGAGCTGGTGTAGCCGTAGCATCAGCGCTGGTAGCGGTCGCAGAGGCCTTCTTTTGGGACTGTGACGCGGCAGAAGAGGCTTCCGATGCTTTCTGACGGATACTTGAGATGATGCTCGAGCTCTGACTGTAGCGTTCCCATTGACTAGCACGGAGCTGGGCATGCTTAGTCGCTATCGACTTCGACGCCGATGCCAACGAAGCTAGGTCGACAAGGAGGTCGGCGAGTCTCATGATGGTAGACTTTAGATCGGCTTCGATGAGTGGCCAAGCTCGGGATATGGCAATCTTTCAGTCAAAATGAGATTTTCCAAATTGCCGAGATCACATGCGATTCGACCTTGCATCTCAACCCTCCGATACTGGTTCGGGCTTGCAGGGAAGTTGATTTAGTATGGAAGGATCAACCACATGTCTCCGCTATAGAGTTGCACCATAGTAAAGCTCCCGACGTCATGCTAACATTACGACACGAAGAATTACAGTTTGTGATTAACATAATAATGGCATTTAAATAGTATTGGGGTATCAAACAATAGCCTAAGAATAGGTAATTCTAACAGTAAAGAAAACAAGAGATAGACCTACTTCCGCGGCGTTCTCTTAATAAGTGATCCTTTTGGTGTCATCGGTGCTTTCATTCCAAAATCACTGCCGCGGCCTGATCTCTTCGGTGTCTTATTGGCACCAATCTGCCCTAACAACCTCTGGGCTGCAGGAGTTAGACTACTAGGGTTGGCTCTTGGACTCGGGAGAACCTTTGGAGCCGGAGTTTCATCAACACGCCCTGTGTATCCTTGACGCGAAGCCTCTCTATGTGACTTTCCGATACGATCAACCATACGATCCAGCAATTGTTCTTTTCTCCCTTTGGTTTGAATGTGAAATGGGCTTGGCGTGGCATTTCCGGGCCCAAGGTCAATGACAGGGAGCTCGGGGATGTCATCCTCATCGTCACTTTCGACAAAAGCATAGCCGTTGACGCGGGGCGTCTCACTGCCACCAGCAGTGCTACCAACTTCACTCGCACTTCTAAACTCTTTTCTTACACGGCCATTGAGAGCATCACGGATAGCGGATAAGGTTGGCGATGAGGGCCTGGGTTTCAACGCCGCGATTTCGTCATTAGAGAGAGGTGCTCTGGTGTTATGGTAGTTAATGCCTTTGGGCGGGGCTGATGACATAGATTGGCGGAGTTCAGCTTCAGAAGTCCCTAGACTGTCAACGCCTTCAGGAATAAACATAAGTTCATTCTTGGGTTTCCACTTCCAAGTGTCGGGCTGGGCCGGGCGATCATCAGCATCTTTGATCGCCAGATGGCCCTTTTTCATGTATCCGTCGTCGTGCAGTTTCCCTTCACTAAGCAGCCGCTGTTCAACTTTACGCTGTGCAATAGTCTGCTTAGAGTCGTATTGATTTTTGTTGTAAATCCATGCGTTTTTCTCCATGCGCTTAGCATTTTGTTTATCGACAAGCTGATAGTAGCTTTCGTTGTCTTCGCTAGTGTACGTCGCTTGGTACTGCGATAAACTCATGTTCGTGTTCACCTTCGGCTTTTTTGGTTCGTAAATAGAGGTTCCGAAGCCTGGGGTCGACAGCCCGATAGTGCTTGGTGTACCCAGTGGTGTTGGAGCTGGTGACTCCATCTTAATCTTTACATCGTGACTTGGCGCAAGGCATTTATCTTTGCGGTCGGGCGTCGAGTTCACAAGATTTTGAGTGGCATTAGCAATCCAGGTGCGATTTCGAGACTCAAGCGCATCAAGATATTCTTTTTGTAGTTGTTTTTCACGGAGGCCAGGGAAGAAGTCGCGGGCGATAATTTCAGCGAGACCGTCTGTATATGAGTCTTCATCAAGGACAATTTTCGGCCGTTTCATGCGTTTGACAGGTGGTGGCGGTGGGGCCATTAACTGGAGGTCCGCATCCCGCTTGCGGACTAGAGATTTTGAGGGAGCATCTTGCGAAGACATACCACAGGTTGTCTGATAGTGGTCCACACAATGTAAAAGATAGGGTGAAAAATTGGGATAATGTCACGATTCTGGAGGAATGCGATAGAGGTGCGACAGCCCGATTAGTCGCAAAGCGAAAAACCAAGCCACAGGCATGTTATCAATCAACGCCACATCTATACTCCGTTGTGGCGCTCAGGCGCTATTCTTCAGAATCATACATCGAACAAGGATATGCCTCAGAAGACTGTGGAACAAGGTAGGGGTTTTGCTAGGAATTTCTATATACCCCACTACGATCCCCGAACAACCTAGAGGGTACCACTTGAACTTTAATAGTACTCAAGCTTCACTGAGGTCTAGGCTCATTCCACTGCTACACTCCTTGCGAGCAATAACGTTATCTTTTCTTCAACTGCTTGTCTGTCATCACACACTACATCTAATCTCATTGATACACATACTCCTGACGTTTACAATTAACGAGTTGACCTCGTTCTATCTTTGCAAATCTGTTTTTCTCATACTTCAATATTGCCTTAGCCACTAGTTCAAGACTAATCAAGCCTGTTGTGATCTATCATTTCTCGTAACTGGGATTCATATAAGAGTCTATCACCCACTTAGTCGCGTACAAAGGCATCTTCATTACAGGGCCCCATATCTCTTACACCCTAATTCTAACCTTGACGGAGGATCTCTCTGACCCATCACCAGAAATTAAATTAGTCTGTGTCTTCGCTTACTCGACCTTTACTCCGTGATCAACAATCGCCCCGGTCTCTAGAGACCCCGACTCCGTCCCGAATTCCACAATTACCTAATAGATCTGGTGCTTGCCATTAGCACGTATATATATATACAAGATGTCGGATTTTGAGAAGGCCACGGCCTTTAAGAACGATGGCAACAAAGCCTTCGCTGCCAAGGACTTTCCTAAGGCTGTTGAACTCTACACCAAGGCCATTGAGTTATGGGATAAGGAGCCCACCTTCTTCTCTAACCGTGCTCAAGTATGTAAACCTTGGCGGGTGGGATGGGGACTATTATCCCGGTACCCTTATAGCTGTTTGGCTTACCAGCTGTTCTTATAGAAGCTATAAGGCATACATTTTAACATTATGTAACATATTAACATCATGAATAGGCAAACATCAAATGCGAAGCTTTCGGCTCAGCCATCATTGATGCTACTAAGGCTCTAGAACTCAAACCTGGGTTTGTCAAGGTCAGTTAATTCCTTCAAATTGCATCTTGGAAGCTCAGGATTGCTCTGACACAATAAAATTAGGCCCACTACCGCAGAGGTCTGGCCATTGCCGGTACCCTCAAGCCCAAGGACGCCATCAAGGACTTCAAGGAGTGCATCAAATTAGAGCCCGGTAACAAGGATGCCAGACTCAAGCTGGAGGAGTGCCGCAAGGTTGTGCGCCAGATGGAATTCTTCGCCGCCATTGAGGTTGCCGATGCGCCCTCAGCTGCTACGGAGATCGACCTGGATACCATGGTGGTCGATGATGAATACGATGGTGTGAGACTGGGAGAGACTATGACCCAGGAGTTCATTGACGATATGATTGAGAGATTCAAAAACAGCAAGAAGATCCATCGGAAATACGTCTATCAGATCATCATCGAGACGATGAAGATCGTCTACGATGAGCCCACCATGGTTGAGACTGAAGTTCCTGATGATGTCACCTTAACTGTTTGTGGTGACACTCACGGTATGCACAGAAGCAAGTCGTAGCCCTTGAGTATTCATAAACTAACACTCTTTGCAGGTCAATACTTCGATCTTATGGAACTGTTCCGTTTGAACGGCCTTCCTGATGAGAAGCACTGGTATCTGTTCAACGGTGACTTCGTCGATCGTGGTTCGTGGTCTACCGAGATTGCACTGCTTCTGTACTCTTACAAGTGGTTGAGGCCTAACGGCTTCTTCATCAACCGTGGTAACCATGAAGCTGATGATATGAACCGTGTCTACGGTTTCGAGGGCGAGTGCAAGGCCAAGTATCACGAACGGTAAGTGTTATCTTATGTTTTTTCGCCGCACATATACAAGAGTTTTCTTTTCTAACGCATTGTAGTGTCTTCCGTCTCTTCTCCGAGTCCTTCTCGGCCCTTCCTCTGGCCACCCTTATTGGCAAGAAGTACTTCGTCCTCCACGGTGGTCTCTTCTCTGATGATAATGTCACCCTGGACGATATTCGCAAACTGAACCGCCACAACCAGCGCCAGCCTGGACAGTCTGGTCTCATGATGGAAATGTTGTGGACCGATCCTCAGAACGAAAACGGCCGTGGTCCTAGCAAGCGCGGCGTCGGTGTTCAGTTCGGTCCTGATGTCACTAAGCGGTTCTGTGAAAAGAACGGCCTTGAGGCAATTATCAGATCGCACGAGGTGCGGATGGATGGTTACGAGGTGCAACATGATGGGCGGTGCATTACCGGTAAGTTTAAATGGTCATGTGAGTGTGTTGATATGGGAAACATAACTAACAGTGTATGCCAGTATTCTCGGCCCCCAAGTACTGCGATGCGACAGAAAACAAGGGTGCTTACATCAACATCAAGTCGGATCTCAAGCTGGATTTCCACCAGTTCGATGCGGTACCGCATCCGGATATCAAACCTATGGTAAGTAGTAGAGATGTATCAGTTCACGATGTGCAATACTAACAGTATCTTGTCTATAGGCCTACGCCAACAACAACCTGATGTCTATGTAAGATGCTATGTTTTAGATACCAAATTCAGTAAAATCATGACCTGCCAATGACCTCCCAGTATATTAATATCTCAACCCGTGATAATTATAAACTACAAAGAATTGTTAAATTAAGTCCAACTAAATGTCAACGTCATCTCCACCCATCCATACCTGTTTCCCCATAGATCGGCACTCAATCCCACAATCCCTCCTCCCCTTCCCTCCCTACCAACGCTCCCAGCCAATCCCCCGCCCTCACAACCCTCAACGACACTCCACCCTGTGCACCCTCCATAAACGTCACCGCTGCGCTAACCGCCGATAGATCTTCCCTCGGAACCCTCACCCAAGCTTCTGATCCGCTAACTTTTAGTATGTCGATAGGGACGGCGGTTCCGGTGGCACCGAGGAAGCGAGTGAGGGCATTGGATAGGGTAGAGCGGATGAGAAGAGGGTCAAGGGGGGTGGTAGGTGATGGGATTGTTGTGAGGGTGAGGTAGGAGAATGGGGGGGAGGTTGAGGTGGTTGAGAGGAGATTGGCGGTCATTATAATTGTGGATGTTGTTGTAGATTTCTATGCTTATTTTTTTTGTATTATATCGGATGTTTAGAGAGTGCCATATATGAAAGGTGGAAATCTAAACTTGTCTATAGAATCCCGGATCCACACCCGGGGCCAATCGGCCCCACAAGAATTTTATGGCGTAGCCTCGTGTATACCCCTGTCAATTACTTAACTCCAATTGGTTCCTCAAAATCCTTCATAGCCTTGCGATTTCGTGCGCGCGACCATCAATTCAACGTCGTCTTGCCCATTTGCGCCGAGCCCTTCTAACCACTTTGAACCGTCCTTCCAGAGCGACGAATCTCTCCATCCCATCAATCGCCATTTCTGCCAAAAAAGACCACCAAATTTCACTCGTCATCATGTCCGCCAACTTTGTCCCCCCAGGCCAACAACGCTACCTGCGCGCCTGCATGGTTTGCTCCATCGTCATGACCTTTGCTGTATGTCTTCACTCGCTCCCGAGCTCGTCATATACATCGTGATATTTCATAATACTAACGGGGTTTTTTTGCCTATAGCGCTTCCGCGACCAAGGGTGCCCTAACTGCGAAGAAATGCTCAATCTTCGTGGCCATGGTGAATCGATTGAAACCTGCACATCGCCCATGTTCGAGGGCACAATGACGATTAATGATCCGAGTAAGAGCTGGATTGCGAAGTGGCAAAGGCTAGATACGTATGTGAGGGGAGTCTACGCTTTGAAGGTGTCGGGGACATTGCCGGATGACGTGAGGGCGATTATTGAGGATGAGTTTAAGATGAAGTATATTCCGTAAGTGTCCTAAGGGCGTGTAGGAGAGAACGAGAGAGAGAGTACAGTAAATGCTAACCAAGAATATAGGCGTGATGGTTCGGCGGATGATGGTGAACAGTAGATATTGTTTGAGTTGGCGTTTGGGTTCTTGCATAGAGTGATTGCTCTTTTGGGGCGTAGCTTTGTTATTTACGGGTTTCTTTTCATCTTCTTTGGATAATACATGACATATACATGATACTAACATTAACAATACTCAGCTTATTGAATCATGAAACCATATATTGCATTAGGGGTATCTCCTCGTCATCTATAAATCTAACAAACCGTTATATCCACACTAGAACCTTTGTCTCACTTTGACCCAAAACTAAACTTCATCTTTTTCGCCGGACCCCCGCCGCCTGTTTCCCTACCCCTCTTCCTCTCCATCTCCTCCTTCATGATTCTCTCTGCCTCGCTCATCTTTTTTGGTTGCTCCGCCATTACCTTCTTCCCTCCTGCCAACGCATTCTTCTTTTGCGCAAACACGTTCTTCGGCTTCGAAGATCCTCCCATCTTCAAGCTCATCCCACCGAACCCCAAGGGCTTCGCCGTCTCGGGCTTCTCTTCGGGTTTCTTAGATGTGGCAGCAGGGATGTCCGTCGATAGCTCACCGGAGATATCAACTGCCGAATCATCTTTCTTCTTCGTCTCGTCTTTCTTGGCTCCAAAGGTAATTGCTAGCGATATCTTCTCGTCGGGATCTCTCTTAAGTTCGTATTTGGCATCGTTCTCTACCTGATCGATGGCCCGTTTTTTGGCGAGTTCTTGAGCTCGCTTCACTTGTTCAATGACAGCCTTTTCGTCCAGTGTCTGTTCATCTTTTTCCATGGCAGCTCTCCTAGCCAACGCCTGTTTTCTCCTCAAGGCCTCCGGTGAATTGTCAATCCACGAGATGAATAATCCCTTCCCCTCTTCTTCATCGACACGGCAAATACCCTCACGTCCTAGATACTTTGCGAATTCCGACAGTGAGTTCCATTGCGTGGCGTTCATGTGCAGATGGTCCTTATTCGCAATAAACTCCTGGTAAAAATGATTGATATTCATGCGTTTCTCGCCGTGCGATGTCTTGAGGATTCCAACAAAATCTTTGAGGAATTGGTCACTGAACTTCTTGATGGCTTTCTTGGGGTCTTCGCCGATGATGAGCATTTTGCGGACATGGGATTCGGATAGAGTGTCTACGAAGCGAAATAGTTAGCATTTATGACGGTGGGCTTGTGATAATTTCGTACATACGTTGTTTGAAGGAGTTTTCATCGCGCATGCCACGTTCGCAGACTTGACAGTAGAATCTCAAGCGGGTGAGACCCTTTTGCTTCATCTGGTTCGAGATGAACTTGGTAGATCCTGCTTCCGCTTTTCCCATATTGCCGGTTCTATTTGTTTCTTAGAATATTGAGCAAAAAACGATGTAAAATGTAATGGTATCGTCTATCTAAATTGACATCGAGATATATGATGTGACGTAAATGCTGAAATGGACATCCACATGCTGGCGCAAAGGATGGCTCTTGCAGGAAAAATAGGATGACTAAGCCTTATCGCGTCTTATCAATGCTTTCCTTCAACGTCATTGCCAGGCACGGTAAAATCCGCTGCGCTAGCCAGCCTTGCGCGCCGGTTGATGAAAATAAGTGCGTCAAATCACAGATCTTGTTAAATATTTCTTAGGACAATTTCTGATGCAAATCATTCACAATGGCTGAACGCAAAGTGTTAAGTAAGTCCAAGTTTTATAAGATCAATATACTGTACATGTACTAACGGTATTCCGAATAGCCAAATACTACCCATGGGACTTCGATCCCTCAAACATCGCCAAGCGCCGTGGGCCGAAGCAGACGGGGCCGAAAACGCAGACTGTGAGACTGATGGCCCCGTTTGCGATGCGCTGTACCTCATGTGGTGAATTCATCTACCGTGGGCGCAAATTCAACTCGCGCAAGGTCACCCCACCAGATGAGAAGTACCTAGGGATCCAAATATACTTTTTCCACATCAAGTGCACGCGATGCTCTTCCGAAATCATATTCCGCACCGACCCGAAGAACAACAACTACGCCATGGTTTCAGGTGCCGTCCGGAATCAAGAGCCGTGGTGGGACAAGGAGGCGGACGAAGAGACGGAGGAACAGAGGCTTGATAGGCTGGAAAGGGAAGGTCTGGAAGAGGCCGGGGAGGTCGATAAAGATGCTATGGCCGAGTTGGAGATGAAGAATCAGGATGCGCAGAGAGAAATGGAGGCGGCGGATGCACTAGACGCGATCAGACATCGCAATGCCAGGATACAGATGGCAGCGAAGGAGGGCGTTGATTTCGGGGCGGTTATTTCGGACAAGGTGGACGAGGAGCAAGCACGACAAGATATGGAAGACGAAGAGGCGGCGAGAAGGGCATTTTCGGCGGCAAGAGAAAAGAAATTGATGGACGATTTACAGATGGAGGAGATTGAATTTTTGGATGGGGATGGGGATGGTGAAGATTCTGTTGCCGGCCCTTCTGGATCTAATGACACAGAAGAGACCGCATCAAGGCCAATCAAGGCTGCACAGCCGGTGGCTGCAGCAGCTTCCACAGCTAAGATTCCCTTGGTAGACGCGGCGCCCTCATTTAAACGGACGACAAAGAAGAAGAAGGACTATTCAGCTATGCTTGGCATCAAAAAGAAGAAGCCTTTAGTGTAGTGTAGAGTGGGTTCGCATAGCGTCTTGGTATGGTTTGCTTGTTTCTTGGCGTCGATCTCTGGATCTTGAGATCATCTTGAGGGTTTGCAAGTTTTTTTATTGATATATCCGCGCATAGATATCCACGCGCATCTAGGGTTACTTTGTTCATGATGTATTCGTTTCTTGATACTACATTATTGCGCTCTGTTGTGGTGATATGGAAAGTGTACCCTGTCCGACTGCTCACCAACTGATGTCGGAGTAAGAATATATGTAGATCATTTGTCGCAAGAACCAGAGAATCATGTAATAATTCCAATGTGCCGAGAGCCGTAAGCAGTTCGCACGTCCCGCGGGTGTCCGATAAATGCGATATTTTCTACTCTTTTCTGTTGTTTTATAAACACTCTCCGTAATTTCGTATTTTGACTCTATTCGTCTTGACATCGACTTACAGCGCTAGGGTTTAAAACCCCACGATATATCATCTTATTGGCCCCAACGACGATGAAACACCGCACCAACGGAGAGTGTTTTATCTCCTCATTAGAGCCATCGACGATTGCCTAGCCCATCCGTCAATCCATTTATATCCGGCATCCAAAATAGGACAATACACTGTGATCTGCTGCGCTTGTTTTACTGAGAAAAGATATCTGTTGAGACACGATGGACAAAAATAGACCTGCGGCTTATGGCTTAGATAGAGCAAGAAGAAGCGGGTAGACGCATGAGCAATGATTCGCAGCAATGTATCACCAAATAGTAAACAGTGTATAGGGCTACAGATGATTGGTGATAACTCTAGACCTTGTGTATGCATTATTGATGCCTAGAAACTTGTCAAGAACCATCCAGTCATCTGCCTGTTTCCAAACATCTCAAGATACTTCGCCATAAGCCATTTACCGGCCGGAACTGCCCCCCGCATATTCCTTCCTTATTCCTTCAAGCTCGAATACGTACCTACCTTCTCGCCAATTCAGAACGATTGTTCCTTCCCTTCAGCTCCCCTTCCTATTACATTCATATCGTCTTCTGACAGGCCCACAAAATGTATCAACGACAAGTAGAAAGCCTCTCATGTCTGTTCATGACACAACCTCACGGCCCTTACTGTTTCAACAACAGAACCAACACAAACAATATCATATCTCATAATCTTAAAATATTCATTTCCCTTCGGCCCCCTTCCCATCCCAGCACCAGCACCAGCACCAAACCACCACCGTAGAAACCCATGCCGTAACCACATAAGGTCTCCAAGCCAATGCAAAATCTAGACTTGCCAGTGCACAAACCATCGTCACCTCCAACAACACCCTTCATTCCACTCCCGGCCCGTTCAGCGCAAGTCCCTCTTCTTGCTTGCCATAATGTCCCGCCAATGTAACCATATGGCTCAAAGCTTGTTTTCCCGAAACACCCGTGCCCCCTCAAAAATGCCCTGTCGCCACCCCCGGGGCCCTCGGACGGGTGATGGGCCTGTTTGCTTAGATATGAAGCATGAAAAAACATTGTATACTATTCTTGTCTCAAGGCTACAAGATGCATCTGGAGAGTATAAGAACAAGAGGGAGGCCCGGAATGATCTGGAGCTGACCTTTGATTTTGCTTGTTAGGTTTCTCCTCCATAACTAACAAATTCAGATATTTTCTCTTCTTAAGATCTGGTATCTACATTTATTCGTTGATCGAGTATAATATTTTCACATTACTTCTTCTTTGCATCTCATAATATCACCCAAACTCAAAACCACAAAACCCCACATCGTCACAATGAAGTTCTCCGTTGCCTCCTTGCTCACCTCGGCCGCCGTCGCCATGGCCGCCACTCCCGCCACATTCCAGCCTACCAGCACCAACCAGCTCGAGGTTTGGTACGGAAAGACCCTCATAAAAGATGGCGCTGAGATGCTCCAGGATGGTAAGTCCCACCCACTACTCTCCATCCCATCCACAATATCATTCACCCCACCACCAGATACTAACTATTTTCTCCCCAGAAACCAAAACGGTTCCCAAGATTGGCTTCGCCACCCCGCTCATCGGTGAATTCGCCGTCCTCATGGTCGACATGGACGTCCCCGCTAACGGCACCAAAACCACCACCCTCCTCCACTGGGCCATCACCAACATGAAGTCCTCCACTAACTCCACCTCGGTCTCCGGCAAGACCATATTCCCCCTCACCCCCGTTGCCGGCACCAAGCCCCTCGCCGCCTACACTGGCCCCGCGCCACCCGCCAAGGCCCCTCTTTCTCACCGCTACACCATCATCCTCGTCAACCACACTGGCATCTCTACCAAGAACCTCGAGACTCTCACCAAAGCCACCTCTACCCGCCTCGGATTCGACACTTCAAAGTCTCTTGTCGCCACTGGCCTGGATAAGACTGTCATTGGTGGAACTTTCTTCAACGTCACCAACAAGGGTTCCGCCGGTGGTGCTGGCGCTGCTAAGAACGGCACTGCCTCCAACCCTAAGTCTGGCAGCAGTGCCAAGCCGACATCCGGCTCTGCTAAACCCTCTGGTGCTGCCAAGCCGTCTTCCGGCTCCGCCAAATCTAGCACGGGTCCCAAGGGCCCTTCTTCGAGCACTGTTGTGTCGGCTGGTCAGGGTATTGAGCTCTCCCGGACGGCCGCTGTGACTATTTGCCTGTTGACTGTTGGTGCCGGCTTCATGGGACTGTAAGGTGATGTGTATATTGGTGTGTAATGGCTCATGTATTTAGTGTTTGTTTTAGTTTGCCTTTCTTTCTCGTGATCTTTGCAGTGTTAGCGGAGATGCGCTTTTGTTGTTATTATTCTTGTTCTGGTTTTGGGATGGATACCCTTTCTTGAGTTTTGCTGTAAATAAATGAAGAATTTAAACGAATCAAATCAATGCTTCTCGAACTCTCTATTTTCGTGTTAGTGAACTGCTCGTGACGTCGTGAAACCATAAGATTTTGGTGCCTTTGGGCTATTTGTCTCACCACGGCCTCATCATTATGCCATACTGCAGATCATCTGCAGAAAGCCTAGAAGAATAAAGGAAAACTCGAGACATCACATTGAAAGTAAAAAAAGAAAAAGAAAAAGAATGCTAAAAAAATGAAACCCAGAACCCATGCCTCGTGCTCCATTCTCATACAAACTCCACATCCCAAAATATTCCTTATAACATCATACATCGGAGCCAGTACTTATCCTGACCAATACTTAGTTTAGGAACAGATCTCCACTGGCTTTCGGCGCCCGAGTACGATCGGGGTGATCCAGACCCAACTGGTCCTCAGGAAGCAGCTGAAGCTCGGACAAGATGTCATCTATCACATGGCGTTAGTAAATAGCTTTGGAGACACCGTAATAGAATGTACAACACTTACCATCCTTTAGAGGATAGGGATCCGCAGGGTGGGCCCGATGCACAATAGAAAACTTGATCTTCTCAAACGACTTGCCCTTGAAACCCGTAATTTTCTCAATACGCTTCTTAGTCTCCGCAAAAGTCTCACCCTGAAGAAATTGCAAAGTTAGTAACCTATCTGGTAAGCAAAAACGTATAACAAAACTTACATCAATGACTAGGAGGCGGAATGGAAGGCCATGTGGACGGGCTGCGTCGTTGTGATACTGGAACGCATTGATGTACTGGCGTCCCTCTTCTGAAATATTGCGTTCTTCCTCAGGAACACGCGTGATTATCGCTAGAGCATACTCATTGAGCGTACTAGCTGGGTATGATCTCGGAAGCTCACGGTAGAACTTGAAGTTATTAATCTCATATATCCGAAGGGGGCCGGCCTCCGCCTCGGATGGCACCCCAGTCTTGGCAACAAAAGCATCAATAATGTCAGAAACGACACAGTTCTTGTTAACCAGCAGGTCTACTTGTTCATCCTTGGAGATCCCGTCGGGGGCCCAAAACAGGCGTACATTCTTCTTCAGGTCCATCTCAGCCAAAGACATCTCCAAAACCTCAAAGTATATCCAGTTGCTGCGACCAGAAGCAGTAGCACTAGCAGGCATATATGAGAGCTGAGGAAGGATGTGTTGAACCGTCATGTTTGAAGGTCTGATGGGCGCCTTAGGATTCCCAGAGCTGGTATTCATGGTCCAAAGGCGAATATGAGTGCTCGGAACCTTCAGATGTTGCGCCACCCGGCTGACGAAATCATCATATGTAACCTTGACGCTAAGAGACATAGGAAAGGCGGGGTACTTTTCCGCATCACATCGAGTCACATGAGGAACCAACATGAGATCCCGCTTGTGTAAGAGGAAATCATAATATTTGATTGCATCCTCAAAGTAGTCGACATGCTTGGTCTCATCCTTCTCCGCCAACTTCTTGGGCTTGCGACGCTGGAAGCAGATAATGTCTCCATCAACAAGTTCCGCAGCAGCAAAGGTGATCTTGGGCTTGAGAGCGTCTACCATAGACGGCTTAATCTCTTCCCACAGAGAGATGGGCTCATCTGAGTTCTCAGTCCAGCCCATGATCTTGTTTATCCGAGGATAAAGTTCCTCAATTCGCTTGGACTTGTCCATATAAACATGACCCACCCCACGAAGCTCTTGCTTGGAGGCATCGAAACACTTGAGGAAGATGAGGATGACATTTCCTTTAGTCACCACACCATTCTCAACGTTATAGCTAGGCCAGGGAAGGTTTTCGGGGCCCTTAACATTATCGTGGACTTCCACATATAGTCGCAGACAAGTCTCCCGGGTCGTGTTGACCTTGGTAAACGCATCTTCTATGGTAAGATTGTCGTCGGTAAACGGCTGGTCAGGGCGCGTGGTCTTATTTTGGCGGTTAACCATCATCCACAGGCGGACTTTGTGGCCAGGAACACCAAGTTCGGCACCGAAGTCATCTTTGACTTGCTTCACAGTGGCGGAGCGCAGAGTACGAGTGGTCAAATATGATGGAGGGGCCTGAGGGTCAGATCTGGGCTCCAAAAACCCGAGATCTGTGCCAGCGAAATCTTGGAGGCTCTTGTCGGTAATGTAGCGAATCTGAATGTACAGGTGGGCTTCTTCCCGCTCCTTACGCTTGGCTTCGCGCTGGGCTAACTCCTCCAGATGCCGAGATCCTGTGTCGGAGGGAGGAACGGATTAGCAAAGAAGGCGTATGATAATTTGGAAAGAAATGATTCGGGGCGAGGCGTACTGATATGGGCAGGAATATCCTCGTCCAGCACGGGACAGAGAATCTTGTCGACACGGGACTTGCGAATATAGACCAACATGTAAGCGCTGTTCATGCGCTGCACTGCGGTCTTCTTAGTGGCGGGGCCACGGCGGTTGATGGCCTGAGGATGGTAGCCACCATAGTTTTCTTCGAGGACTTCGCGTCTAGTCACCTTGACAACCTTGTCGTCGTCGAAGCGATAGAACCAGCCGTCCTTTTCAGGCTTTAGGTAGGCGTAGTAGTGACCAGCATCCAAGACGCCGCTGTGAACTAACACACCATGCAGCTGGTACGTCCAAGGCTCATCCGTCTTTTCGGAATATTCAGATAGATAGGGGGACGCATCAAACTCTTCGGGGAACTCATGTCTGTCATTGATCTTCATGAGGGCATCACGTTCAAAATCGTACTCGAAACGCTTAAGTTGCAAATGGAGTACATCGGGGAAAGAAGTGAAGATCACACCTTTCTTAGCATCCTGCAGCTTGTGCTCATCACCAGCAAAGTACTGGTTGTCGCCTTCAAGCTTTTCAACCTGAATGTAGTCCCGGAAAGACGACTCCAGATCCGGGTTGCCACTGACGTTGAGTTGAATATCCCAGAAATCTTCAATGCGGCTAGATTCGTAGTCGACGTTGATGCAGCTGATGTATGTCTTGATTTTTCCGCTGAACATATCGGGGAGGACCTTTTCGGCACGAGTGCCCTTCATTTTATCCTCCATGCGTTCCATGAGCTTGCGGGAAAGTTCCTGTACATCCTGCTGTTCAAAGACTTGCTTACTGTCCCACCCAAAGGACTTTGTGAGTTCTAAAGTGCTAACGGCCTGCTCCGAGGTCTGCAGCATGTAAAATAGCCGCTGCAATGAATAGGCACTGTTGTTGCTGGTCTGCTCAGTTTCGGTGGGGATTTCATAAATAGCCTGTTGTAGGGTAATTAGTTAGTAGATATATCATGGCAACTAACAAACCTGACAGAGGTGCGTATAACATACTTTGCGGAAAGCGTTAGTCACGTACAGAGACTGCAGAAGTGAGTTCAGGTAGCAAGTGGCACCCTGATTTCTGAGTCCCACGTATCCAGTCTCGGTTTTGGAGTCATAGTTGATGAGGTTATGCCATAAAGCACCAGTCTCGTCCTGTACAATGCGAACATAGGCGGTGATGTTGACTGTGTCATTCTCGACATACGGATGGCCGCCCTCGGTCGCCGGAGACATTAGGCGACGGATCTCGATAAATCTAGTAAATCCCCAGTCACTTTCATCCTTTGTAAATCGGTGATGCGCAGTGTGCTGAACGTAGACTGTAGGGTCCTCGGGGTTCCACATAACCAAGCCAAATTGCACGCAAGCGCTCCAGTTTTGGGGCATAGGTCGGGCTTCATTGTCATATCCTTGTTCAAGATAAACAGAGCAGTGGTCGACATTATTACCAAAGGGAAATAGAAGTATGCGCCTACGAAGATAAATATCATGTTAGGCCTACTAGTCTCAATTATTGAAGCAATGATTCGAAGACTGTGATACATACCAGGGAATGCCACCAATTTCAAACACTGGACTGCGGACCTTTTTGCCCTGGCCACGCCAACTTTCGACCTTCCATGTGTAATGGAGATCATGCAAAATCGGAGGATCGTCGGCGAGAGGCAAGAAAATAGCATTGCGAACGGCCTCAGCTAAAAGTAGGGGTGGATGTTAGCTTCATTTCCAGATCTCTAGGTTTTTTTTTTTTTTTGGAATCAGGCGCTCGCCGCATGCGACATGCATGTTGCGCCTACTCCATCGCATTACATCCACAATACCAGATGCACAATTTCTCGGAATCCAGTAAGTAATGATTCAAATCTGGTCTGCTGCCCATCCTATGTCACTTGCCGATGCATGGCAAATAGGCAAACTTTTGTGTATCGCGGGGTTCGGCTCGGGATGAAGATGGAGGGGCAACAGGCAGCACCAAAATGTGGCCTGCCAAAACTCGGAACTCATGGAAAAGACATACGGTCGTCTGCGTGCACAACATCCACCATGAGCTCGTCAACTTCACCGGCATCAGCCGCAGTGACCTCGACGAGCTCAGGGTCGGGCTGGTTGCCCATAATTTCGTCGGTCGACATGTATTCTGGTGTCGTGTAGTCGGCCTGTACGTCGTGTAAGGCAAATTGTGTGGTTAGCGGATTGCAGGATAAAAAAGTCACGAGCCCGTTAATCTCAAGTAGGTCGGGCGGGAAAGTCAAGCGGTCTGAATGAAGGAAAAAGGAATTCCCCTGCGATAGACCAAGAAATGAGGATCCAAATCTAGAAGAAAAAGAAGTTCAATGGGGTAATCAAGAAACAGTAATAGAGCAAATGGAGAATCTAGCAAAGCAAATCGTCGATCTCTTTTGGTGGGGTATGTGGCGATTGCTCCCGAAAACAGCCCAGCAATTAAAGCTAGCACGACAGGAAGAACCAAGCAGGAGATGACCTGAAGAAAAAGAAGGGAACAAAAATAGTATCTAAGAAGCAGCGAGCGCCGAACAGACCAGGGCTCAAGGAACTGGGTTGCGTCTCGCAGGCTGCGGATGCTGTTGCCAGACGCTCAAAAGTGGGGATTATGAACCTTCAAGAACGACAGTGGCAGCAATTGTTCTTTAGATTCTATTTGGTCCTGTTATACCAGTTGCTTTATGGCTTCAGTTGGGCTTTAATTGGCTTGCCGGGACTCCAGGAAGCGGCTAGGTTGCGGAGGTAAATAAGGTATAGGAATGTGAATGTCAGGGTAGTGGGGGACGACAAGAACGTGGGGTAGATTGGAGGCAGCGCAAAGCAGCGTTGCTAGCTAGCCTTGTGTAATCGTCAATCGAAGATATTTCAGTAGGTGGTGAATATGGGGCTTGGGGCGCACAACAAACAACAACGACACCTTGACGGATCAGAGACCAAAGTCGACTTGCTTTGCGAGAAGAGGACGTGAGCATGAAGGCAGAATATGACTGGGCGCGGACGAGGCTGACACTTGGATACCCATTGACAATGGCTGGCCGCACCTTCCTCAATAATCGGTTGCCGCGTATGCATGTCATAATTGTGAGGTGACCAATATTCCTCTCGGCGGAAGGCATAAAGAGTTTCATGACGTGGTAGGCTACACTTAACAAAAGCGTACAGTATAGCGGCTACACAGCACATACAGCAAAGTCGAGACTCTCTTTTAATAATTTTAAAACTTGATGCACCGCCAAGCCATATCGCGATGTAAATTATCGCACAAAAATGTATCTTGAATCGGTCGTTGCGTATTTGGGACGGTGGGAGGCGGATGGTGGGGCTAAGGCCGGGGATGACGAGAAGACGAACGAGGGATCCGGGGTATCTTGTACTTCATGATCATCGCAAACCAAGAAACGTACAATACAGTAAAGCTAGGGAAAAACTTACCATGTTAGGGGTTACTCTAGAAATATTTCCAAGCCGATTTTCTATGTCAATCTTAGAATTGTCGTCTTTAACGTCAGGTCGATCAATCTATCAAGGGCGTCAAAGCTGTTCAAGTCGCAAATACGTTGCGATAAACCAATCTGCAACTGACCGCCTTGATATAGACTAGGAAAATCAACAAAACCAGTCCGTTTAAACACAACGCCAACTCAAGTCACAAACGTAGTTCGTGGCCAACAACCGAGTCAGCTCCCCAATAACACCAATGGCAATTCTAACAAATGGATGATACAATACTAAAGAGACACTTGAGATATCAGAAAGAAAAGAAACTCCAATATTAGAAACCCCAAAGAACAAAGATGAGGTAATAGAGATAGTCAATTAACAATCCCAATACTCTCACGATATATTTCTTGGTTGTAACGAAGCGAAATATTGTCAGGATGTGGAGACGATTAATTAACAAGAACGGAATAGAGGGGCTTGCTGTCTTTACACTTTGAACTCCACACCCCAAGCTGCCTGGGTTAGCTTGGAGCTAGCAGCTATAGCTAGTGTGTGTGTGGTGGCTACCTAGGCAGAAGCTCAACATGGACCGTATACACTAGAGGACATGATAGAAAGATACCTGTGTTTCCATTGTTTCTGCAAGCAGATCCTAAGTACCTGACTATGTATATTGAGCGACATGTGATATTGACCCTATTCTATAAACCCTATTATACCCCACCATCGTCATCATAATGACAGTATTTGTAGCAAAGTGCATTTTGTATTGGACAGAATACATCAGAATCTATCAATATCCAATTCAGGTCATGATACCCACGTAACCAATGTAAATGCCTATGAACTTAACCCACACCAAATCCTCAAATCGCATCCATCGTCGCTCTAGTCGCCAGTTGCTCATTCTTATTCCCCAACTTCGGAATCTGCAAAAACGCATCCACTCCATATCCCTCTAAACTATGCACATTCAATGACCCCGCCCAATACTCTGCGTAAACCCTGCTGAGTGGCAAACCCATCCCCAATCTTAAATTCGGCGGTCTGCTCGACAATGACGTCAGTGATCCTTCCGAATTCGCCACTGAAACCACCGGGCTCGTGGCAAAGCTTGGAGCTCGCAAGTCAGCCCGGCCAATCTCATCGCGGACATACGGATTGTCAGCACCTGCATCTGTCTGTAGTTCTGACAGCGTAGCAGCCATCAATGGCACACGCTGCAATGCCTCCAGACGCGCAGTACTTTTGGGGCCCTTGTTGAAGGACCATAGGTACGGAAGCTCTTCTCGAGGGATGCCGCCACCGCGATCTGATATCCGGAGGATCACGTGTTGAGCAGAGCTGCAGATGGTCACTTCAATAGGAGGGATGGGGTCTTCGATAGCCTCGGGATTTTTCAGCTGCTGCTCAGAAACAGCCTGGACACTGTTTCGTAATAGTTCACCAACAATGTATTCAATGTGGCTGAGTATATAGGGAAAGTGAGTTTCAAGATGGCCGGAGACCTTGATTTCTGGAATCTTGATGTTGGGGCCGTAGGTTGCGCGGGCGAGTTCTTGGACGGCTTTTCCACAACGGTCAACAACATCCTTGGCCGAACATTTTATGAAGACCTCTCCGACATATTCTGAGGGACTAAGTTTGGCACCGGGGATGAACCAAGATGAGTGGAAAGTTTCGGTTAGTGATAAGTGCTGCTCGGCGATGACTCGTCGTGATATCCGCTGTTGGTTAACATGTCAGTAATATGGACCTGAGGATATGATCTTCCGGGCCACCACTCACCGAACGGAGGACAGTGTTCATAAATTTGTCAAGAGCTTGAGGATCCATCAACCCATTGCACTCCAAGATTCCCATCGCCAACTTTGGGATCACAGTCAAATGAGCCTGAAGGTTTTGTCTGATAGTTTTACACAGCTCATCGTTCTCATCGCCACTTTTGATCTCCTTGATTTTGCGAAAATTGTCAAAAGCACTGTAGTATAGCTCGTACACCTCACTGATGTGTTTATTTGAGACAACTGCATACGGAAGTTGCTGCATGTCCCGAATACGATGGGCAAGTCTAATGTGCTGTATTAGAATTTCATCCTGCTCACACACATGATCATTATTAAGACTTACCTTGTTGGCAGCTCCGTTCGTAGATAATTTGCCGAGTCAATCAGTCGTGCCTCTGTCAGGTTCTTACCAAACACCATCAACTGCCGCAAGCTGATTGGACGTGCTTCTACGGCCACCCATCTAGGATCGCTAGTCAGCCATCTTTTACACCAGAATCCAAGGTTTTAGTACTTGACAATATACGCAATAGATACCATGACTAAGTGCAATCGGATACGGATGTAGAACTTACTCATCAAGGACTGACACAGGACGCCATGTGGAAGAAACTGACGCAGAATAACAACGGCGGGGTGTCGACGATAAGCTTCCCTTGGCAATGGCAAATGGTAGATTCCGACTCAGAAAGGTTCGTGGGGATATCATTGTGAATAATATTCAAGAATATCGGCAAAGGCTGTGTTGCAATGGTGTGCGGGTACTTGGGCCCGATTAATCTGAGCTCTGGCTAGCCAATCCCATATAGGTTGCAGCTTCAGGTCGAAGTAAAGTAAAGAGTTTGTTGATTGAGAAAAAATAATAATGGATTAATAAACAGCGCGGTAGCAAATAAAATGAGCACCTCTGCGATGTGGTAGAGTAAGATACTGATAATTGAGGGTAAGTTGAAATGGCCCGAGGTAGTTGATGTTGCCACCAAAAACTAACATATGGGGAAGGCTGTGGGATGAGGATTATGAGAATGACACAGGGCTTTTCTTAAGATAAGCTTAAGCTCTAAATCCGTCGATAGCTTTAACTATCTATCTAACTATGTGAGGGAGTAATCAGCTGTGCAGTTCAAAATTCATGAATCAATTGGTGGCAACAAATGAGAATCAAGTCAGTTAACGACTAGTGTAGAGATACCGATAGACAATGAAGTATGCACAAAAAGAACTGATGGCATTAACAGCCAGTATCAAGAATAAGGGCCAAATACTCGTCGTCTGCTAAATCAGAGATACTGGAGGATTCTCACGATTATCCATCTCTCTAAGATATATTTATACCAACCACAGCCAAGACAAGAAGTCCTAAACCCAAATGATTATTACCGTTAAGCAGCATTCACCCAGACAGCTGGCACCTCAGTTGTTATGAGTCTTACCTCGGGAATCAAATGCGAAACCCCAGTCGCTACCCAGAAAACCGAACGACGTAGTGGCGTGTGCAAAACAGTTGACAACACCGGCAAGATGATGATGGAGAATATGATTATGTGGAGAATTTCCAAGCATGAAGATATTTTTCTTTTATAAATGAAGCCAAGGCTATTGTTATTTTGTAAAGCTAATGACATTTTTTCGTGACTCCTCAAAACTTCTTAAAGCAAGAGCCACGACCTTAAAATTCCCCACCATTCAACTGAGATCTCCAGATTAGGAAAGAAAGCACGAATACATTCACTCCCTTCCTATATACAGCTAATGGTTGACTATCACAGCTTAAGCCTGCTCATTGATTTCACATGTGATATTGTCAGTTCACTTCATACTATATATGTTCTTCTTTTCTTATCACTACAACCTTGAGTACCATTCGGCGAATCTCCAAATTCCTACAGCTACCAAAGCCGGGTATCTCCTATGCTGAGTTGTCTGAGAGTCACTCATCAGCAAGCACACAACTTAAGGCTTCCATATTTCAAACATACTAATGGCAACACCAGAATAGTTTATAATGCTCACGCTACACGAAAGTCTGCCCACCTTCTCAGTTGCGTGTTAATACCATGCTCACAAATTCTTCGTCCTTATGGCAATGGACCAGACACCCTGCATGATCTGATATCTCATGCCACACTGAGATTTACTTTTCAATACTTTTGATCATCCGAGCACTATTCAATACACCATGCATCAGGTCACTATTCTCAGTACATGTCCAGGAAATTCTATGTTGATTAATAGTATTAAGAAAAAGGGTATAACAATCCATGAAGAAACAAACAGACTCCCTGTTCTCACATATCGTCGTATTATCTACTCAGCAATCAACTTCCATTCATGAATCATCCTCATTGTGCAGCAGAAGGACCACTATTGCCAGGTCTGGAGTACACACAATACCTGCGCCATTTGGGTGGTACATTATCAATCTCATCAACACAACGACATAGAGCATAAACTAAGTGGGATTCTTCAGGTGCGATGTACTTTTTTAACCCGTCCAGACACTATTAAACAATAAGGTAATATCCAACGCGAACAACTATGACCTCTATCCTCTTATTCCAGGCCCGACTAGTCTCAGACAGTACTACCCGTAAAGAGCCAAGTATCGTGATACAAAACAAGAGGGAATCCTGATGGCAAAGACAGAAAGAGAAATGGCGCGATAAAAAAAGTATTCAGTAAAACGAAAAATGGGAAACATCCAAAAAAAAGAAACACAACTTCCATCCCGGCGCGAGCCGGACTACGCGGCAGATGGCGGAATGAAGAAACTAGTAGCAAGTATCAAATGACAAGGCAAAATGGGTAGTGAGAACCTTGTCACGCAAACAGAGGGGAGAAAGAAGATAGAGAATTCGTGGAGAAAAAGGGGAATAGCAAGTTTGATAAGCGAAGCTGGCTGAACACGAAATCACAGACACAAAGAAACGAAAACAGAAACAAGCCCTCTTATGAAGCACCCGTCCAGTCTGGAACCAGTATGGGCTCCAATCGGACAGAGGCCCCGAGAGAAATACCTTAACGGCGGCCGTGGCTGCGAACAGCGTTGCCCTGCATCTGCTCCAGCTCCGACTCCAGCTGCTTGATCTGGGCGTGAGTGTGCTCGAGATCCTTGTTGAGGCGATCGCGCTCGGCGATAAGCTTCTGCTCCCATTGTCTGAAGCGCTGCTCCTCGATCTTGACCTGCTCGGTGAAGCGCTTGCGCAGCGTCTCTTCCTCCTCCTTGAACTTGGGGTTGTCCAGCTTCCTGGGCCGGGCCTCGCCAAACTTGCGAGTCTCCATCTGCTGCGCACGGTACGCCTCGTAGTGCAGCTCCTCGGTAGTGTGAATGAGATCGAGCATGTGAGTTCTGATCAGGATAGAGCGCAGCTTCTTGAAGTCGCAGTGGTCCTCGTTCTCCACCTCAGCAACACCCCACGAGTACTGGCGTCCCTTGGTGATGCGACCATCACTGGTCTTGACGTCCTTCTCGGATCCGATGACGGCGAAAGGCATGGCGCCAGTAAGGGCCAGGGCGTGAGCGGCAGCAGCATCGTCATCCTCCTCAATAGGGGGCTGGTAAATCTTGATGTTCTGAGCCTCAATAACGGCACGAATCTGTAATTATTTATTGGTTAATTTCTCAAATTGATGTCAGAGGTTTTAACTGCGGTATGAACTTACGCGAGTCTTGAACTTGGCCAGGTCGGCGGGGCTAAGAGTATCGGCCTTGGCGATGACAGGAATCAGATTGACACGCGAGCAAAGACGCTTCATCACCTCAATGTCGAGGGGCTTGAGGGTGTGGCCAGTAGGGCGGATGAAGTACAAGCAAGCGTGCACACGAAGATCAATCTTCTCCTGGCGGCGGGGCTGCTGCTCCTGGAGCATGTAAGACTCGTGCTGGTCGTCGAGGAACTCGATAATGGGCATCCATGAGTCGCGGTTGTTAACGTAGTCACCGAAACCGGGGGTATCGATAACAGTAAGGCGGACTATATAAAAGAAAAAGTATTAGTTCCAGAACGTGTCTCAAAGTGGCAGCTAGCGAGTGGCATCTCATTCTTGATATGGAAACAAAACGAAACATTCCGGGCTCAAGTCACGCGGATATCCCATAAGTTTTGATCACTCATTCTTAGCTGCCGTGTACGTCTCTCAGAAAAACTTACCCTTGAAGAACTTCTCCTCCAGCTCGGCCTTGGTGATCTCAATCTCGACAGTCTTGTCAACCTGCTTCTGGTGCCGGCGCTTGTGGTCGGCGTAGCTCTTGATAGTAGTAGAGAACAGAGTGTTGATGAAGGTAGTCTTTCCCAGACCAGACTCTCCAGCAACCTAAATTATAACAAAATTCGCATGTTAGCAATCGCATGTTGCTTGTGACAATAGTCAAAAGGGGCATTACAGCACAGCATATATTCCGGGTTATATGCCGCGTGATACTGTTTTTAGTGCTAGTCTATAGATTTTGGGGGTTCTTCAATGGGCAGAAGCAACGTACCATAATGGTGAAGGAAGCACCGCGCTTCGCGACAATCTTGTGGCGCTGGTTAGGCAGGTTGGCGATACCGATCGCCGAAGCGCTGTCCGCGGCCGTGGAGCTCATTGTGGTAAATGTGTGTGGTGTTGGTTATTAAGAAAAAGTGCAGGTGGTGATAGCTGTGATTTTTATGGGCTGCCGAAATAGTATAAGATACCAAGGCAACGGCGGCGTGAGACGAGAGTGGAAGCTCGTTGTTCGGGGGGCTGTAGTTGCAAGATGGAGTTATCAAGCAGGCAAACGACGAAAGGGCGGCGATTTGCTAAAACGAATTGGTTTAATGAAAATTAAGACGGAAGACAATGCAACGACGAATTAACGCGGTCGCGATGATATTTGCCGGATAGGTTTTGAAGTCGGGGAGGAGAAGTCGACAGGCGAGAGGCGAGGAGAACAAGGAGGAGGAAGATTGAAGGAAGGAGTCGAAAGACAGGAGAAGGCAGCAGATGGCAGATTGGTGGTGGATTGACGTTGGCAGGAAGGAACGGGTCTATGTTTAGGGGGTAGTACATAAAATCAACAGGCGCAATAAGCAGGCACTTGTCCAGTAAATGCTGGTGAACCTATACCAACAGATGGCAGGTGCTACAGGGGCTCTTTCTTTCTTGCTACATTTGGGGAGAGGGGGAAGCTCTTTCCAGACGAGGGGAATGCCTGAAGTAGCCGTGGTCCTGCCTCGCTTGGTGCTGCAATAACAGAATCCGACCATTCAATCTGGTCAATCTAGTGATTCTGCTCTATTCTCGCCTCCCTATGTTTCTTCGGCCAGTTTGTCACGATTGCTTTTCATTGGTTGTGCCCAATTGCTTTCCAAAACCACATATGGCAAACTTCCCGGCTCTTGCACCCATAGAAAGTTCGATGGTTCAGGGGAAAATGGCGGGCAGGGAAAATGCCAACCTAGCCCAGTCCGGGGATCATGGTCTATTTTCTTCTGGCTGGCTTCTAGTCCATGGCTCATAAATTAGCTGCAAAGGGCCGGTGGTGGCTTCTGCAGGTCTTGTCAGGTTCCTATAGATGCAATGGTCATCTCAGTCGAGAAATTGGCTCTATAGTGTAACAGTTTTGCCATTGCTGTCTATTATGTTTGGCCATTATCCAAGGGCCACAGTCTGATGCATGTCTCTCGTATATCAATAACACAAGGAATGTAATTACCCGGAATAGAGAATAGCTATGCGTAGCTTGAAGATGAAGGAGAGCTGTCTTCTATGGACATTCTCAGGACTGACCAATTGAGACGTTGGCCCCTGACACTATCCATAAGCTAGTCCTTGGTCCCTGAGCCAGGAGCTTTGACCAGAGCTTCCCAGGGGCAACTCAAGTCCTTGAATTCAATGGTTCTACCTTAAACGGGTGTTAGCGCGACAAAGGAATCCAGAAGAAGCGTACCTTAAATTACAGTAACGGTAGGGTATGATATGGGTTAATAAATCACGTGTAAGTAACACTAGGTGGGGCCAGTCTTATTGGAAAATGCTTTGGTTTATGATCCCTGCTTTTTATAAATTGAGTTCTTGGGCTTATCAGAGAATCTGTGTTATCGATAAGAAATTTAGTTTTTTGGACCTCCCAATAGTGGCAGATCGCGAGCGCATTGGATATAGCAGTTAATCCGGAAGTATCGTTCATCGATTTAAGCGTTGCGCAACGTCATATCAGCAACGATGAAGACCGATTTCAAGGTAAACAAGAGCTAGAGACCTATCTTGATGATATAATACTAACATTCACCAGTTTACGAACTTGCTGGGGCAGGTCTACTGCCAGGGAAACCTGCTGTTCGACCCGGAAGGTACCCACCTGTTCTCACCCGTTGGTAACAGAGTCACTGTTTTCAACCTTGTTGAGTAGGTATTTTGATATATTGTTTTCTTGATCCCCATCTAATATTTATCTCCTCCATAGCAACAAGTCATACACCCTCCCGTTCGCCCACCGCAACAACATCTCCCGCATCGCCCTCTCACCCCGCGGCAACCTTCTTCTTTCCGTCGATGAGGTCGGCATCGCTATCCTGACTAATGTCCCTCGCCGCATCCCCATTTACCAATTCTCCCTCCGTTCCCCGATCTCTTCTCTCGCCTTCTCGCCCTGTGGCCGCTACTTCGCCGCGGGTCTTGGCCGCCGTATCGAAGTGTGGCACGTTCCGTCAACACCCGACTCCAACGCATCGGGCGAGGTTGAATTCGCCCCATTTGTTCGCCACCACACTCACACCCAGCACACCGATGATGTCTACCACCTCGAGTGGTCTAGCGACTCTCGTTTCTTCATTAGTGCCTCCCGTGATGGGTCTGCTCGGATATGGAGTTTGAACGCCGAGGAGGGATTCGTCCCCACGGCGCTGTACGGCCACAAGCAGGCGGTTGTTGGTGCGTGGTTTAGCGAAAACCAGGAGATTATCTATACTGTTAGCCGTGATGGTGCTGTGTTCGAATGGAAATACACTGCTCCGCTTCAGGAAGGTCAGTCCGAAGAGGACTTGGACCCCGCTAGCTTCCACTGGCGTCCGGTAAACAAGCATTACTTTATGCAGGGCTCGGCCTCTGTCCGCTGCGCTGCCTTCCACCCCCAAAGTAACCTTTTGGTTGCTGGGTTTTCTAATGGTGTTTTCCGCCTTTATGAGATGCCTGACTTCAACCAAATTCACACTCTTAGCATCTCACAAAATGACATTGACTTCGTCACCATCAACCAGAGCGGCGAGTGGCTCGCCTTTGGTGCTTCTAAACTTGGCCAACTTTTAGTTTGGGAGTGGCAGTCTGAGTCCTACATTCTGAAGCAACAGGGCCACTTTGACTCTATTAATGCTCTTACATACTCACCTGATGGCAAACGTGTTGTTACGACGGCTGACGATGGCAAGATCAAGGTTTGGGATGTGGAATCCGGCTTCTGTATTGTAACCTTCACTGAGCACACGAGCGGTGTCACTGCCTGCGAGTTTGCTAAAAAGGGAAATGTTCTCTTCACTGCCTCTTTGGATGGCTCAATTCGTGCTTGGGATCTGATCCGCTACCGGAATTTCCGCACCTTCACAGCCCCCACCCGTCTGTCTTTCTCTAGTATGTCGGTTGATCCTTCCGGTGAAGTTGTCGCTGCTGGTTCTCTCGACTCTTTTGACGTTCACATTTGGTCTGTCCAGACTGGTCAGCTCCTTGACCGCATGTCCGGCCACGAAGGTCCCGTTTCCGCCCTCGCCTTCACTGCCGATGGTTCTCATCTTGTTTCCGGATCTTGGGATCGCACTGCCAGAATCTGGTCCATCTTTGGCCGGCAACAGACTTCCGAGCCTCTTCAATTACAGGCTGACGTCATTTCGGTTGCTGTCCGCCCCGATTCTCAACAAATTGCCATCTCTACGCTTGACGGCCAACTGACCTTCTGGAACGTCCATGATGGCCTCCAAGTTGGTGGCCTTGATGGCCGTCGTGATGTTTCTGGTGGCCGCAAAGACTCCGACCGCCGTACTGCCGCCAACAGTTCCGCTGGCAAGAGCTTTGGCTGCATTCGCTACAGCACCGATGGCTCTTGCATCCTCGCTGGCGGTGACAGCAAGTATATCTGCTTGTACTCCGTCGCCACCATGGTCCTCCTGAAGAAGTTCACCGTCAGTGTCAACCTTTCCCTCCAGGGCACCAGAGAATTCCTCAACAGCAAGCAACTCACCCAAGCCGGCGCCGTCGGCCTCATTGACGATCAAGGCCGCGACGATGAAGAGGCTACCCGCGCCTCCCATATGGCTCTTCCCGGTGCTCAACGCGGCGACCCCTCTGCGCGCAGAATCCACCCCGAGATCCGCGTGACGTCCGTTGGTTTCTCCCCCGATGGTGCTTCGTTCTGTGCTGCCTCATCGGAAGGCCTCCTTATCTACAGCGTTGACGCTGCCCTCACCTTTGACCCCTTCGACCTCAGCATCGAAGTGACGCCTGCATCCACGATTGCCGTCCTTGAAAACGACAAGGATTACCTGAAGGCTCTTGTGATGGCGTTCCGTCTTAACGACCAGGCCCTTCTCAAGCGGGTGTTCCAAGCGACGCCACATGGTGACATTAGTCTTGTCGTCGGTGGCCTACCGACTGTCTACCTGCAAAGACTCCTCCGGTTTGTCGCCGGACAGACCGAGGACTCTCCGCATATTGAATTCTGCCTTTTGTGGATCCGGGCGGTTGTTGATAAGCACGGCCCATGGCTGCTGGCGAACAGAGCGAAGGCAGACGTCGAATTGCGGGTTATCAGCAGGTCGATTTCCCGGATGAGAGATGATATTAGACGGTTGGCGGATGACAATATCTATATGGTGGATTACCTGGTTGGCCAGGCGAAGAACAAGGAGGCGCCGTTGACATTGGTGGCGCCGGTGGTGGATAAGAAGGCGGTAGAGAAGGGCGAGGATTTCGAGATGGAGGAGGATAGTGGAGAGTCGGATGGGGAGTGGCAGGGGTTGGAGTAAAGGATGAGAGATGGGCTATACGGTGACTGACTGGATGGAGTTGGCGTCTGTAATTTGGTTGTTTTGTGTCACTGCATATCATTGTCATTTTGAATTTCTGGGCACGTGTTTTGATTTAGGTTCAAATAAAAAGGGATTTATATGTATGACTACATAAGATAGAGACTTCATCCTCATGTGATGATATAAAATCAAATGTACCAATCGTAGGTGATATTGGCGGGCCATTTGCCGTTTTTCTGCTTAAGGAAGGCAATCCGTTTTTTGACGAGCTCGGGATCAAGTTTATAGCCTACTTCACCACTCCCGAAATTTACGTTGGTAGTCGGCCACCACTGGACATACTCTCTTTTCGGAGTAATCCAGTCGGCAATCGGAGTGTGCTGTCCTCTGTTAGTAATTTATAAAACCCCAAACACTACTTAATGTTATCAACTTACCTCATAGTTAGCGAGATATCCTCCGCCATGAACCCAGATACTACCCTTATACAATGGAGTCAAACAGATGTCGATCATGGAACCCCCAATGTTCTCAAAGTCTTTTGGAGTCAACTTGAACCAAGAGGATGAGGCGAATTTCTGGACTTGACTGTGACAGACAGCAAGGGAACGGGCAAGCTTGATGCGATGGCCGTCGTCTATGGCGGGAGCTATAGACTTGAGGGTTACTTTGATATGGATTAGTTTCACGTTGAGACAACTCAAGAGAAAAAAACAACTTACACTCAATAGACGCCGGTCCATCCTTGGGTGTGTAGGCATGGATTGCGGCATAGTCCATCGGCGGGAACAACCGGGCCCCATATTCCAACATCCCCGCCAAAATCTTCAATCTAAGCAGCCTCACCTTGAATTCCACCGGGATAAAATCCAAATTATTAATCGTCACGAACGCCGGCGACGAATTAATATGATGCATCATGTGAAAACAATACCTGGGCACCTTTGCAAAATCCTCCGCAACCTTCAGCGCCGGTCCAGCCCCAGCCAGAATATTTGTATACGCCATCTGCGCCGTAACCTCCTCCAATCTTGCCTCATTGACCACCGGAACCAACTTGACAACCTCATCGAAAACATCTCTATACTCCTCAAACAAAATCTTGGTAAATTTATAATGGGCATTTCCGTCGGCCGAGAGATCAATAGGGACACCGGATTCGTACAGACGGGATAGCAGCGGGGCAGCCGACCGGTAGGCCTCCTCAACGGTGGAGACGGGGGAAACATTGGTGGCGAGAATGGAGTCGGCGTGGCGGAGGATGGGGGTTTCTTTGGAGGAGTGGACGGCGGCTTGGGCGAGGGCCATGGCGAGGATAGCGGGCTGGCGCCATTCGAGAGCGTACATGAGTTGAATGAGGGGATGGAAGAGACCTAGTGAGCTGCTTGTTAGTATGACTTGGTATGGTTTACAAGTATCAAAAGATCTAGAGCTTACCGGTGAACATTAGGTAGAACATTTCTTCACTACGCTCTGTTTTAGCAAAGAGGACATTATTCACACATTCCTTCCAGCCCAGTCGGTCAATTTCCCGACAGTAATACTCGAGAAATGAAGGATAGTGTTTGCCGAGGCCCATGTACTTCTTGGCCGTAGACCACTCGGCGAGATCCGAGATGACGGATTCATCGTATGTGGTGAGTGGATTTTGGTAGCTTGTGTTTTGTTCGTAGCCGGATTCCAGGAGGTCGGCGGGGGACCCAGAACCGAAGAGGGCGAGGAGGTGGTGAGAAATCTCGAGGGTTGTCAGATATGTTGTCGAGAAGGGATTGGGATTGGAGACTTACATGGTTGTGGTAGCCTATGTCGTTGAAAAAGACATGGTGGGCCTATATGGTGACGTTAGAATAGAGAGTAAGAATATGACTATTGGATACCTGAGTACTTACGTCATAATCTCTTTGGAGAAGCTGAGACACTTTAGCAGCAGCTTCATCGGATTGGGGGTAGTCCAAGAGCCCGGTATTGTCTTTACCAATAGCGATGTTGCGAGAAGTGGCCATAGTTGAGTAGGTCTTAGTTGTAAACAATGGTGATCTGCCAATCACTAGTCTATGACGTTGAGATATCTGTGGCAACCTCCCGGTATTTATACTTGTCCAACTCATCACCAGCTGCCCTCTTCCCGTCCTCATAACCCCGAAAACCATCATATATGATCTAAAAGGTGTGTCTCTAACCGGAGATACTCCCATCGACTTTGCAACCTAGTCGCCTGTTGCCCGGTTTCTATATAACCTTCTAATCCCGCCTTTAGCGAGTACAACAAGTTTCGGCATTAACAAAAACTTACCACTATCCACGTGCCAAAATTCAGTCATAAACCGCCCCTCGATTATCAATCATTATCACCAAAATGCCACCATTAACTACAACATCAGCCCATGACATCCGTCCCCTATCCACTAGTGCCCCATCTAATTCGTCAACTTTCGGAATCCGGCAAATCCTCCTAGTTAGCGTGTATTATATTCTCCAATTGTCGTCACATTCTCCATATAGGCTATTCATGGCTCGAGTTCTATCCACCATCCGACACCGGGAGAAATGCCCCACTTTGATGGCCGGGGGCGGCATGGAACAGTGGGCCCATGGGCGGAAGTCCGCCTAGCTATAGATAAGGTATGGGCGGAGAGTGGGGCCAGTATTAAGGAGGGGGTGAAGGAGGCACAAGAAGGCGCTGAATTAGATGGCGGGGATTTGTTTACTTGTGGCTTATTTAGGACAAGTAGGAATGTTACAGTTAAAGCGGGGTCGTGATGATTTTGATTTTTATATCATGGGGTTGTGTGTTTAAATAGCTATATTAGCCGATGGATACTAGTGAGGCACAAATTATTCACGTTATTCCCCAAATAAATATCAAAGTCAAAGTGTTTTTGCACGAGCCAAGTGAATCTATTCATTATCCATCATCATCCGTGTATATCAAAGCGAGAGCGTGAACTCTAGAGCCAAGCAGCTCGGGTTGCAAATTGGTATCATGCGCATCCATCCATAAACATCAAAGTTAATAACAGCCAGCAACTATCATCATCATCCTATCGTCCCCATCACCCAAAGTCCCCCTCACACCTCTCCACCTCCAGAATTCTGTGTGCAGATTTTGAGCTTTGCCAATAGACAAAGGGCAGCAAGTAGCCTGAGAGATCAAGCAAAGACAAGTAAGGAAATATGAGAAAAGAAACAAAAGAAATAAAAGGGAATCAGGGAAACCAGAACACCAAGACATCAAAGAAATGAAAACAAGCAGCGGCGAGGCATCTTAACAATCAGTAGTTAAGAAGACATTTACTCGGCCATCTCCTCATCCTCATCCTCAGTCTCAAACTCCAGGTCGGACATGTTCTCGAGCTCCTGGGCGTTGGTGAAGTACTTGATGGCATTGGGGTAGAGGTCATCAGCCAGGCAGATGGCAAGATCGGCACCGTTGGAGAAGATGTCAAACTCGTGCTCATCATCGTCATCCTCCTCCTCCTCCTCCTCCTTCTTCTCCTCCTTCTGGCCAGCGCGGCGGGCAGCAAGGCGAGCCTTCTCGGCCTTGTGCTCCTCCTCGGTGACGTCACGGCCACGGTAACCGAACCAGGCGAAGAAAGAAACACCACCCTCAATGGACTCCTCGAGCTTGTTGACGAGGTCCTTCTCGTTCTCGGTGGGGTCAGAGGTCTTGGGGGCAGAGCCACGGGCCTTGTCGTCCTCGTAGACCTTGCGGGCCAGGGTGAGGAGACCACCGGTCAGATCCTTACCCTCCTTCCAGTTGATGACAACGGGCTCGGAGACGAAGCCGGACCAGTCGCCCTTGCCGTAGCGGAAAGCGAACTTCTTCTCAATGACCTTGTCGTGGAAGTACTCGTTCTCACGGAACTCGAAGCGGAAGGCAATGGAGCGGGGCTCAGCCATGCCAGAGTCACCACCCTCGATCTCATAGTGGGTGACCTTGAAGGAAACGAGGGAAGAAAGGAGAGCGGCGGCATCGGTGGGCTGGATGTACTCGTCGATATCGGGAGGAGACTGCTCGAAGACGAGGGCCCAGAAGTTGGGGATCTTGGAGATGACCTCGTGACGCTTGTTGTAGAGAGCGGTCTGGAGCTCAACCTGCTTGCGGACTTTTGAGAAAGTTAGTATAATGGAACTGTATGAGATAGACTCAAGATGAGAAACGTACTGATGATGTTCTCAGTCTCCTCGAACTCAAGCTCGATATCGGCCAGAAGGTCGAAGGTGGCCTCGTCGATGACAACGTCGGTGGTGGTGTCAGCCATTGTGAAAGATGTGTGGTGGTGTGAAAGTGAAAAGGTTGTGTTGATGTAGGCTATGAGAAGCTTGATGAGGAGAGAAAGAAAAGAGAGTTCTGGCAGGAAACCGAAGTGGACAGTCGGGTCTTGATATACCTTTGCTGGGACACTAACAAACCAGCAAGAAGGGGTGCGTAATAATGAGAAGGAACTACTGGCTAGATCGAGAAGGAGGGGTAGCATACAAGCGCGGACAAAGAAAAAAAAGTCTGAAGGAGGAAACAACAAGGACCTATAGACAACCAAAACGGCAAGTAGACAAGCCAATTACAAGGAAGCTACGTCGTAAGTCCATCTCAAGTTGGAAATTCCACTTAATAAAAAACAAAATAAAATAAAATTATATTTTTCGATTTTTTCACGCTGCGCTTATATAAGGCGATGGGCGATGTTTATTAGTTTATTACCCATATTATTCATGGTTGGCAGAGGAATGACGAATCCTCTTGTTCATCCTCTTGTTCCCATGGACTGTCAAAGAAGGCGATTTACATCGTGATTCTACAGTTGATTCTACAGTTGATTCTACAGTTGATTCTACAGTTGATTCTACAGTCGGAAAACTCTGATACAGATCCCGGAAATCAGGAGTGGGATCTCAGCCAGGCAACGGGTGGACCGTGGTAGTGGATGGGGGGCTCGGAGTAGGGCGAAGCGGTCATCCGGGTTTGCTGTATCTGTTGGGCCATGATATAGCGGAAAGGTACTTGATATTACAAACAGGCAGAAAGAGTAAGCCTCTAGAAATGGCATTAAACCGGCAAAAGTACAAATAGTTTCCTGGTATTGTCCTTATTCTTTTTATTCCCTTTCATTTACTATGCCAACAATATGTCTCCATCATGATCGGAGCTTAGTCAAGTCACTCGGCATATCAACTCTCAGTCGCCGTTCTCGCCCGAAGCCAATTTAAGCCTCTCCTTTCAAAGTAAACAAAGAATCTTCTCCTCTTCCCGCTAAAAAGCTATACATCCAGAGCTCCAGCCCCCGTTCACTCCGTAATCCGTAGCAACCTCTAAGCTAGACAACACACCGTCAAGGATGAACCCATCTTTTAACAACTCTAGAATCCAGGGCGAAGCATCTAAAAACCACTATTTCCCACACAAGATTAACAACCGTGAAAAACCCCACTGTGTCTCCTGAAAAACAAAAAGAATAAAAATAATCTCTTATTCATCCCTCTTCCTACGGAGGACCCTCTTGGGTATACGGGGTTAGCTACTTGGCGGCCTTCCAACTCACTAACATCACATACATAATTAACCGATTTTTTATTCCGGGCTTGTCGTTCACGGAGGGGCCACGCTTGTCAGTAAACTTGCATGGTGCGGCGGAGCCAGAGGAGGGACAGGGTAGTAAATGATGCAGAAGAGAGTTACATTGCAGGTGCTCCAAAGAAAAAAAAATTAGAAAAATTTGTGATGATGGGTTTTTAGGAATATGCTTTACACTGACAACGGGGGTTTTTTTTTTGTTGATTTCTGTTGGAAAATTTTCAGAGACGGGAGCAGGACGGTGATTGGAGTTTGTTCCATCAGATAACCATGAGGTCATCGTTGAAGTGTAACCCAAAGAGATAATAAACCCTAGACAAAATACTATAGGCGATGCAGTCTTTGACTCTGATTGGCTGACAGGCACTTAGGGCCTGGTTAGGAAGTTGAGCGCGTCATAGTTAAAAGAGTAATTAAAGATCAGACATCATATGACTTCAATTGCAGTGCTAGGCCTTGTTTGTGGTAGTCTATCAATTTGATATCGCGGTCGCTTCAGCTTCCTCATAACTTCAAGAAACTCTCATCTAATGCTTGGTCACCTAAACGATCACATGCCAGATTTGTCCCTTGCTACCTAAAGCACATACCTGTGCCTAAAGAACGCGACTGGTCCAACCTACTAATGCCCATCAGCTAATTACATCACAACAACCTCACAATGACCTGAAGCTCGTGATGGCTATTGACCACGTTCATTACCCCAATTTCAACCAATCACGTTCGTTAATTTTAATTCCTTTATGCTTCATTCTCCAATAACATCACCTCATTCTACTTCAGTCCCGGCGACTGCGCATACCGCCTGCATTTCATCCGATCCTCCCCGCCCATCATGGAACCGGCCGCACGGGCAATAGCCGCTGTGCTATCAGCCAGTAAATCGGCACTAGCTATCGCCTGCCATTCTATAACCCTCATATCCACCACAATGTCCCTCCTCATGACCCCGGTAAATCTCACCCGGCGCATCGTCACTCCCATATTCTCTATATCCTGGACCGTCTTCCTCTTCACGATATCGCCCATAACCGAAACAACATCCTACTTTCTAAGCTGGATATCGCCCATCCTATCCATCATAAAAGCCCTCCAGCCTCTCTATACTTTTGTAAGTACCCACTAAGATTATTCGTCCTACACAATACTGCCAAATCTAACAGCTATTCTCCCAGCTTGGCGTCGCCGCCCTCCTCGGCATCATAACTGGCACAACTGCTTTTGCCATCTCCTCTCTCTTCTCCTTATTATTCCCCGCTTCCCCATCGCCATCCCTCAACCCACCTCTCAACTCATCCCACACACGCCCCGGAAAAGTCAAATCTCCCCGGAAACCCCCTGCACTTCCGTCATCATACTCAGTACTACAATCACCACCACCCTCTTCCCGTCTTTTATCCCCACCGGCCTCACCCGTTCGCCGAAAGCCAGGGCTGAGCATTAGTGAAGAGCAGAGAGCCCGGCTGCAAAGGTTGCAAAGGATGCGAAGACAGGTTTCTTCGTTGGAACGGAGGACGCTGGGGGCGGGAAGACGGGTATCAGATACGATAAGTGAGGATTCAAGTGAAGAATGATTTGGGGTAAAATCTGTATTTCTTTTGTTATTGGTTTGGATTTTGTTGTTTTCCTTTGTTTACATGCTAGTTTTCTTGCCACGGTTTAAATCACGGAATATCTTTCAATGCTTGCTCCGGCTGTGTTAGCCCAGAATCAAGTAATGCATATTTGTCTATGCTATGATAAACATACAATTCACAACAGCTTGTTTCACCAGTGTCCTATACTTGTCACAACGCCAACTGACTACAGTAGATGTGGAAGCTGTCAACCTGACAGTGATAGATATCAAGTCCGAATGAATCAACTCTACCGTCTTCCTTGCCTCCCAGGACTCCGACTTCTAGTCCGTCTATCCCGATCCCACGGTCTTGGCTCTCGTCTCCGATCATCCCGATCCCTGCCATCTCTATCCCCATTCCTGTAGTCCCGATCCCGTCCATAATCCCTATGATCCCTTCCATCTCTATTGTGATCCCTATCCCGATCTCTCCGCCCACCACCTCTATAATTCGGCACATAAGAATCCTGCCCATGGCCATGGCCATGACCATTTCCGCGACTATTCCCGTGACTATTGCCATGGTCATTTCCATGGCCATGATCACCACCCCACCGTCCACCTCGCCCATTGTAATCCCGGTCTCTGTGGAACCGATTAGCATTCACCTGATCCGGTGGTCTTGGCGGCAGCCCTCTCTCTCCCCGCATCCATGCCGGCCTCCGACCATCTCCCTCCCGGTTATCTGCATGATGCCCATTCCCATTGCCATATACAGCCCCATTAGCGTGTCCTTGACGCCCACCAACTCCAACAGATCCTCCCGTTGGCGCCGGCGGCAAAGCAGCCTTTCGGTCTTGGAACTTCTTGCGGTCAAGTTCGTGACTTTCCTCAAAGACAGGAAGCTCGTGGGGTTTCGCGGGCAACGGATCAGACTTAAAATATGGATGCTTCAAGGCATCAACAGCGTTGATACGATTGCGCCAGTCCAGATTCAACAGTTCCCGCAGCAATGAAACTGCTAATGCTCCATGCTCCTTGAACTTGGTGTCTAGACAGCCAGGCCGGGACCGAGGTGTCAAGTTCTGAGCACCCGTCAGTTGCCGCCAACCAGGCATATTTGTCTCAGTTGGTGAGCCAACTAGATCCCAAATGATATCAAGTTGATGGACGTCACTTTCGCCCGTGAGAATCGGCTTCCCAGTAAGCATTTCGCCAAATACACATCCAACACCCCATACATCAATAGCGGGGGTGTACTTGCGCAATTGTAACAACAGCTCCGGGGGTCGATACCATCTAGTTACGACAAGCCCAGTATAGTTATTTTCACCATCACCATACGGTTGTCCGGCACGCGGAACATGGCCATGATATTTCCGTGCAAGACCGAAATCGGCTATCTGGAGGATACCTTTGTTGTTGATAAGAAGATTGGCTGCTTTCATATCACGATGCAGAATATGACTGTCGTGTAGATATCGTAGTCCCTCCAGTAATTGCAACATGTAACACTTGATTTGCGGGACAGTAAATGTAACTTCGGGGTTGTCGAGCAGACCTGACAAGTCGTGGTCCATGTACGGCGTAATCATGTACATGATGGGCCGTTTCCGCTTATCGGGCGGTGGTGTCTCAACCGACATGTCCTCTAGCTTCAGCACGTTCTCATGTGACAGCATCTTGAGTAAGCGAATTTCTCGCAACGCAGTGATCGGAAAGCCATCGCGCTCATTGTGCATAATAATCTTCTTCATGGCAACGTGGGTGCCCGTCTTCTTGTTACGAGCTCGGTGTACTTCACTGTTCACGAGCACCGAAGATTAGCATATGCTGGGAACCGGCCGGGATCGCATTGAAACTTACCCGAATGTGCCTTCGCCAAGCTTGCCGAGGATTTCCCATTCTGTGATCTTGGAACATCCAACAAAGCTATCCTTCGGCCGGGCATTGGCTTTGGCAAAGGCGATTTCTTCGGCCGTTGGCGGCGGGAATGCAGCCATTGTGGCGCTTGGGAGACCGTATAAGCGGCTAGTCTAGTATATTATGTTGGGAGAAATTGTATCGCAGAAATAGTGTAGTCGGTAGTCTATTCGCCAGAACTATCGAAAAAGTATACTTTGCCTGCAAATTCAGTGGGTGAGAGAAGACAAAGATGAAAGATACTAAATGGTTGCAAGTTCACTGCAGGAACAAAATGATGTGCTATGTCGCAGGCTCGTCGCAAGTTAAGCTTAAAGAGCAAGCAGAGATGTATAAAGAAACTGGTAGTAATAACTGGGCTTCTGCGTTAGGTACGCGACCGTGACATCGTGATTAATGACATATGCAGGTTAAAAAGTGACGAGGCTGAATACAAGAGGCTGCGAATATGACAGGGGCCATTCCCATACCGTATATACTGTGCGGTAACACTGTCTCTCACAAGTGCTCGGAACCATATCCCAAATTTGATCACCACAAAAGATGGAACGCCAATTTCAAGCTGTAATCTAATCAATCAGTTTCCGTTCAGATCTCAGTGTATTCATTACCATCTATGTCTGTAACCGCCCCCAATAAACCAAAGAAAAACCAAAGCAGCAATAAAAGTAGGAAATCACAAGATGTACTAGTAATATAAAGCAACGAAGAAACGAACCCAGAATCCACAAATATCTATCTATCTCCTCATGTAAACGTGTATATGGATTTTGCCTTCTTTTCTTACCATGTTCAGCCCGTTCAACCCTATGTCTCACTTCCAAATGTCTATCTTCCCATCCACTACCCTGTGCCTCATGACTTCTTCCTTCTCTCCTCATCGATATCTTCTCCAATCTCATCCGGCTTCCGCGGGTCCACAAACGTCATAACTCTCCGATCACCATTTCGAGATCCAACCGTCACCCACACATGCTTCAGCAGGGTCCCCGAAGAATTTACCTCACGTGCTCCCAACCACCTCAGCCGTGTGTGTCGATCGAACGAACTGTTACCAAGTCCGCCATTAATAACCCATTCCCGAACAATATTCTTGATGAAGTCAATCTTCCGGCGGAAGTCGTTTGCCTCGGGAATGTTTTGCAGCTCCGTTGGGATATCTGGTCTTCTCCGCGACGCCGATGCCGACAAACTCCCAGATCCAGCAGCTGTCCGTCTCGAGGATGTCGACGGCTTGTTAAAGTTCAGCAGCGTCTGCAAAGGGTACGAAAGCATGCTACGTTCGTCCAGTGCCTCCTCATCCATCTGGCCTGTCTCACGCAGCTTCTCAGCTGCACGCTGGGGAAGATGCCAGAAGTGACACCATGTGCCCGTAGCATCCAAGACAACCTTGGTGTGATCGGGGAAGTTAAATTGTAAGTGGCCATCACCAAAGACCCAGCAACCAACATCACCGAATCGCTGGTAAAAGGTGACCAGGTCAGCAGGTGCAGGTGGAGGTGTCGAGGACCCAGCAGAGTTCAACGAAAGCTTCTCAGAAAGAGCAGCAGCCAGCATGTCGTCGGTGGTATCGGGGTTATGGAGGCCAACAGGAGGAGGTACATCGTCACGGCCGTAAGTAATCATGTAGTTAGCAAACTTGCGCCACAAAATGATTCGTTCCCGCTTCCGGTGGTGATACACGTCGCGTCCAGGCTCCAATTTATTCGGGATACCATCAACAACTGCCACCCGGAACGTCCTAGGATCAATGGCCAATCGCGTCAGCCCAGCTTCGCCGTTGTTTTCAACAAGATGGATAGGTTCCGTCATTGGCACATGCTGTAGACGATCACCATAAGAGGGATCATTACGTCTCAACATATGCTGTTCCGCCTCTGGGATCATCATACACGCCGGGGGCAACATTGCTGTCTCGCCATTGGCATCTAGAGATGTCGTAGTGGGGATAGCCCGGAGCACACAACCGACACTACCGTTGTTAAGAATGTATCCGAGACCAAACTTGTTGGTGTAGTCCACCCATTTTACGACAATCTCCGGTGCCGGCGGAGTCACTGTGGTTTTCGAAGTCAAAATCGCCATGGTACGAGCATTCAAAGCACGCTCAAGCTCAGCCTGTAGCCTCTCGAGACGAGCCAGGACCATATCAGGCTCTGATTCGGGGACAGGAATTGGCCGCTCGCCCGGTCCAAAAAGTGACGGGGTAGTAGAAGCTCCATTAGACGCCAGCGAGGTAGCAGAAGAAGCAGCAGATCTACTTGAACTAGCTGCCGTTCTTCTTGATCTGGAAGAAGAGGAGCTTGTAATACTCGAACGCTCTCTCGTTTCCCGAGGGTCCCGCTCGCGTTGCTCCCGTAATTCTCTAACCGACTCACGTGCAGCCTCACGGGCATCTCTGGAGCTCTCCCGAGTCTCACGAGTCTCCCGGGTCTCACGAGATGACGAAATCGTTCCAGTGGCAGCGGAAGGCTCACGTCTATGTCTCGGTCTAGCAACGGGCTGCTCAACCTCAGTCTCCACCATGGCAGCCGCAGCACTCTGAACTGTAGTAAAGCCAGAAGCAGCAGCGGAGCCAACCGGCTTGTTCTGTGCTCTTTGTTGGGCAGCAAAACTTTGAGGAGGTTGGCGAATACCGTTACGAACCGGGGTTTGACCAGCTGCCCGTCTTTCGAGGGCTCTCTGGGCGGCCCGTTCACTAGCTTTTTGTTCCCGTTGGAATTCATCAAATGGTCTATACACGACGTCCTCTGCTAAGGGGATCATCGGCGTCAAGCCGGCCTTCTCCTCGGCAGCCATCTCCTTCCAGACCTGAATGATCTTGGCAGGTTTGCCATTCAGAGACTGAGACTCCAAGTCCCAGGGGCCCACTGAGCACTCAGTGCATAGGGTTCTGAAGTTCTCAATAGTCTGGCTTTGCTGAGAGATGTTCATCTGCTGGATGTAAAATTCAGGTTGCTCCGGAGGGAACTCGCGGAGCCGAGTGGACATCTCACTTGACAGCGGCATATATCCGGACCGGAAGAAGGAATGGGCAACAATGGTATCTGGTTCGGGGCGTAGATCGGCGTCGGTAAGCATAGTAGCGACAACATCCTGGGCCTCGATACTGATCGACTTACCGCCACTTTCTGGTGACGGCCACTCATAATCACGTTCCCGGGCTCGCCGGTAAATCTCATCAGTGGTAGCAGATTGGAATGGTGGTTTTGAAGTAAGCATTGCAAACCTGATTGTTGAGGTTAGTAGAGTCCATACTAATGCTTGTTTGCTTCGCAACTTACATGATGATACCCAAACTCCAGATGTCCACCATATGATCATGTCCCTTTTTACCCTTTTCCAAAATCTCTGGTGCAATGTAATTGGGAGTACCACAGAGCGTTGTCCGACGAATAGTGTGCATGTCTGTACCGGTAACAACCAAGGCAGCTAAACCGAAATCACCAATCTTGGCGTTCATACGGCTATCCAGGAAGATGTTTCCCATCTTCAAATCACGGTGAATGATACCCTTGCTGTGCATGTACTTGATAGCACCGGCAACCTGCACCGAATAGAAACGCACTTCCGGCTCCGTGAGGCCTTTCCGGCGCCTAACCATGTCCATGAGGGATCCATTTGAGCAAAGTTCCAGAACTAGGTAAGTGCAGTTCTCAAAGGCGAACGCGCGAAGGAAATTAACAATGTTCTTATGTTTCATCTTTGAGTGGATTTGCAACTCTGTTTGAAACTATACGTAGGGTGGGACATTGTTAGTCGGTTCGGTCGACAACACATCCACATGTCTGGGTGGCAGGCTAAACTCCGAAAACTCACCTTTTGCTCCATCTTGGCCGGCATCTTGCTCTTGACCACCTTCAGCGCATACCTCTGCTTCGTGTCCATCTGATGTCCCACATAGCAGAGGGCAAAACCACCCTTCCCCAGCATTTTCCCCACTGAATAAACAAGACCATCGGGGCTAGTTGTCGACGGTGGCTCCAGAACTTGCGGGGGTGGCGGCGGCGGATGCTCTTTGTTAGTGCTCGGCTTCAGACCCTGTTGTCTGGCCTTGTGAGCGGCAGCGGGATCGGCTGGTTGAGGCATCCGTTGGGCATTGGCCGAGCGCGGGAGCAGGGCGTCGGTGGCGGCGTACGGGTGAGCAGCTTGAAGTTGAATGTCGGGCTGGTGGTGCGTATAGCGGGCTGAAGGAAGGGGGACTCGCTCAGGCATGGCCAGCTAGGGGGTGAGCGGAGCAGAAGCTGGTAGCCGTGATGGTCGGGGGTAAAAGACCAGGTCTAGGAAGACTGGCTAGCAATGGGATCCGTTGGGCTATTGGAGATTTCGGGGTGGGGCGATAACGAGGGGTGGTCGAGTCTACCGAAGGACGGAGTTTGTGTGCTGTATGTTTTGAGAGTAGACCACAAAACACTTGAGAATAGTCCTTAGTATTTTTTTTTTCTAAGGATGCGTGCGCGTGCGTTGGCAGTGTCTGCGAAAGCAATACTGCTTGGGGCGGTCGGGGTCGAGGTCGAGGTCGGCAACAAATAAGCCTTGACCAACGTTGACGTTGATGTCGAAGTGGTGAGATGGCAACAGGGACTTTGATATGGGCTATAAACAGGGGCGGTGTATACCGTTAGCACTACTCAGGAGCAGCTTTTTCGAGCAAGAGCAACGACTGAGGATTATATCCAGATTGAAATAACACTGCCAGCAGGGTGAATGTGATGTGCACAGGTGCGTGACAAAAGCCAAGGGCAACAAGACAAGTTGATTTCAAAGACAGTCCTGCGTTACCACAGCAGACAGAGCAAAACGGGCCAGACAATGGATCAATATGGATGCCAAATGCAATGCTAATGCAGGGTCTAGACAAGCAGAGCACAATATGGGAGAGGAAGTGGAGGGAGGGGGCAGATCGAATTGGAGGAGAGAGTTTTGGTAGGTATGCGCAGGAGTGGATAGCAGCAGCAGCTTAAACAAAAAACAAAACAAAGATTGTAGATATCGGCGGAGATATGATCAAGTGACATGAAGCCAGTCAATAGCTACCAGAGAACCCCAGACAAATTTTGTTCTCAAAACCAAAACGCTCCCTATTCTTCGGGTCACGATATCAAGGTCGCCACTACAAAAAATTCTCAGACGGCAGTCAGGGTCCCGGCCAAAGAGGGAAAGTCCAGCAAGGCTACAGCTCGTAGTCGGCAAGATATTTGGCAGTTACCCGATATCACCATTACCCGAGAGGTCCCTTCCGTGACGAGGATTGTAATTGCTGATTGTGTCCCAATAGTGGCAACAACTCATCTGATAATTACAGTTCTGGCAGGAGCACCATTGTAGTGAGCCAACCTCATCTGGAATGTTGTCTAGTTCAATCTAGTAATGCTTTTTCCACACATACATGATCTCTCATTCAACACAGCTCTCTCTCCATACATATCCACATATATTATGCAACGGTGTTGTGTCTCACCCGCATAGCAAAACAGGGGTAAAAAAGCACTTACCAACAATTGATGCAATTGAACACGCGTGAGGTCCTAACGCTGCGATATCACGATATATCACAAGAGTATGTGCCGTTTTGGGACAATTTCACTGCAAGCTTTTTCCACAGCCAGTTCTTGTTCAGAGCTGACAAGCAAGTGGACAAGGAAGAAGATCTACTCCAATCCAAACCAAACAACAGACACCAACCGCACAGGCACTTGCTTTGTCGCTTACTGGATTGGCTGGGTTCTGGTTGTTTACACGGATTGTTATTCAAAGGACTTTTTTTTGTACTAGACAGTCAAGCTTGTATGAGAGTGGCTGTTGTGGTGAGTGTCCAGTGAGCCTTTTAATGTTTCTTAGTGGTCTTAGTGGAAGAAGCTAGGTTAAAGGAGTCCATGTTACTAGAGCAACATATCCTGTTTTGTTATGCATTGGTCATACCCTAACCCTAGTGTTGATATTCTAGAAGGACAGCATAATGGAAGCATAGATTTTGTGGAAACCTTCCTAAAATGGCCAATAAAAGGGTTAATATGAAAGTAGTCTGTACAATGAAAACCCTAATGTCGTGTAAGCTAACCTCTTACTCTGCATTTTATGACGCCCAACTAATGAGGAGGAATGATATTAGGCAGAATGGACATACTTGGCAGACTCAGCAGCGTAAGATATATGGTAGTCTTGTATGACGATATTAGTTTGATATCTTACACACCCTTCACTTCATAGTTTCCTTCTCTTCCCCAAACTAATTTGTACTCCACTATTCTCAATGCCTGATATTACTCGGCAAGACCGTATTCTCGGCGGCCTGATCGGCGTCCATACCGGTGACTCTCTAGGAGCTTCTGTGGAATTTAAACCCTGGTCTTTCATACACTATAACTTCCCCCAAGGTGTCCGCGAAATAACGGGCGGCGGACCCTTCCATTGGTCCCCCGGTGATGCCACAGACGACACCGACCTTACCCGTGCCGTCCTCCTTGCCTACCACCAAGATGCCGTCAACCCTGGCGACTATACTGACCCTACTTCCCAATCCCTTGCAATTTCCCGAGAAGCCGGACTCAATATGCTCGACTGGCTCCATGGGCCGTGGCTAAATCGCCCGGCTAAGTCTTGGCCGTTGGATGTCGGCCATGCTACGTCTTCAGGCTTGTTAAAGTTTGAGAAGGCGGGCGGGGATCCGAGGAGAGGTGGGGCCGGACAGGGGCAGAGGGGGAATGGGTCGCTGATGCGGTGTATTCCTACCGGGCTGTTTGTCCAGGAGCAACTCCGAAGGGTGCAGGAATCGAGCTTGATTTCGGCAGTTACACATGACGATGTTGTATGCCAGATTGCATGTGCGGCTTATAATGAGATAGTGGCGATGCTCATTGGGAGCGACTTGAAGGGATGGGAGAGAGTGAATGAGGCTGTGGATGCCGGATATGTTCTTGCCCGGGATCTTGAGGAGAAGGCAGGTGGCGAGATAAAGAGTTTACATGTCATATCAGAAGCTATCGAATCAGCCCGAGAGTTGAACATTGCCGAACTGATTAAATCAGACCCCAAGACTCACCCGCTCTTGCCAAAAGGTGCCGCTGGTTATGTAACAGAGTCTTTGATCCTCTCGGTAGCAGCAGTACTTGATTCCCGCTCTTTTGAAGAAGTGCTTGTAGACGTGATAGGCGTGGGCCGTGATACTGACACCAATGGGGCAATTGCCGGTGGTCTTCTAGGCGTTCGTGACGGAGTCCAGGCGATTCCGCAGAGATGGAGAGATACATTGCAACACGGGGCAGAATTCTACAAACTGGTTACCGAGATGCAAATCATAGAGTAAACAGGAATCGTGATGGCGGATGTAGGATCAATAGTTGGGGTCGTGGTGGCCAGGAAGGACGAGGAGTGGGAACATGTATTAGAGGCCGGGCTATGGAGCAGATGAGAGAAGAGTAAATGCAGAGTAGATCACTGGGGGCTATAGGATACCGAGATGGGAATTATTGGGGGTATTTGATTTATAGAAATGTACGAGATAACAACCCAAACTGGATAATTCATATAATTCCAAAAGGCAGCGCATGCTGGGTGTCACGACGTGGTTCCATGTTATTGGGAGACAAATATATGCTAGATCATAGATGTCTAATTTGGACGCACAGGCGCAAACATTAGGCCGGGTTTGACATAGCAAGTACGGAAGCATAGAACAATCCGAATGACATAACTAGCTTATGTTCCTGACGATATTCAACGCGATAGTAACTACTAATACATGAAAGGTCAAGGGATACAGGTATTGTGCTTACAGTGGCTAAACCCCAGATATGAGAAAAAATCATGATAATAGAGTTAAGGTTGAATATCGCAATCACGAACTTCGGAAAGTAATGACATAAGCACTTTATATTGCCAATTCTTTCCTAGTTCCCTGATCGTCAAGGTCATCTTATCTAGTAGCAGGACAATCTGGAAAGGTCGAAACAAGGGAAGTCGCTAGGAAGACGCTGCCCCACATAATTCATGCACGTCGGCGAGTCCTCCGAGATCACTGCTGCCAAGCGGCACATTAGAAACCGAATCTGACGAGCAATCTTGTGTTGTCCACAAAGCACATGGATAATTATGTCAAACTCAGTGTTATCTATCGAGCCTGTTCGTGATACTCGGTAATTGACTATTTCCACTCCCTCTGCCAAGACGCCGTGATTTAGGACATTTAAGGGATGTCGTCAGTAGCCCGCGGATCACAGGGAAGCGAGGGGATAGTCGGCTGAATTCGGCGGGCAGTGCAACATTGGAGAGGACTGTGTGTGGTATTATTTTGTAGGATTATCGTAGAAAAGAAGGATTGCAAAGCAGAGTAGGAACCACGTGTAGGTAGTGTATTATTACAGATATTAATGTGCGAGGTTGGTGGCTAGTCTTACTCCTGTAGAGATAGCAATGGCTAATGTTTTCTGGCAAGGAGACGATCAGTAGCGCATATGCCAAATCTCGAGGAATGAAGAATTTGCTCTATTTTGAGATATATCTTCTCACTCTTGGTTCCAGGAACAAGGCCTGCTCGGAACCTTCAATCCCACAAACCCCAAGTCATTGGCAGATCATAGTCAGTGTGTATGTATGTGTTACGGTGATATTCTTAGATATGACACGACCAAGCCCGTACAAGTACCAAATCTACGACAACTTATGTTACTGTCTGATCTTGATACGAATATTTAGGCTTGGTCGCTGCTCGTATATTGGCCCTTGACAGAAGCCAGACGGTGCCTATCTCGCGCTTTAGTTACCTGATGGCCCAGGCACGGTTTCTTATTCACTGGTCGAGGTTTCTATGGGAAGCTATAGGGACGCCAACTAGTACGGCGCGAAGTCCTTCCGAGGCTAAAAGATGCTACGGGGTTTGCTTGCAGCTCGCTTGGAGACACAGACCACTCGCACTGGCTAAGATTGCACCATTATGCTATGATGCAACAGCACAATAGCACAAGCTTCTATATCAGAGGCTAGCATCTATATTATCCAACGTTTGACTGATGTTCTGCTGTCCGTGCTTTTGGCCGCTGTGACTATTCGAATTGTTGACTGCTGAGATGTATTATCGACTTGCCTGGCGGCGCCGCCGGATGCAGCGAAGAGCACTAAGCGGTGTGACGAGAAGACTGGATGGTAAATACACCGGGGAATATAGAAGGGAGTAGAAGAAAAGAAAAGGGATAAAAACCCGTAGGTCCAATAAGATCACCGAGGACACGTACCAAAGAGGACCGGGTGACACCCCATGGACTACATAAAAACCACTACTGGTGGGACTATCTTATGGGCGATTTAGTTAAAGGTTGCGAACAAGGCACCCTGTGACCATTGACGTCAACTCCTGACCATGGAAATAGATACACTTTGTGTGTCGGATTGAGCTCCCCAGCTATCCCGGTATGTCAACCGCCAAATTGGCCCCCCATCGTCTCAAAGCGCTGTCCTAAGCACTGACCACGCCATCGTCCTTGTTGAGACGTTGCCAAGCTTATAGCCAGTCGAGAGAATCTTCAAGTGAATTGGACTCTAAGAAAGTTAGCATATACCCCTACCACCATGACCTCGTCTATCGATCTGGTCCAAAACTGTCACCGTGAAGTCTTTTTGTCCATTTATGAGAAAAAAGATCCCAGAAACTTCAAGTTGTCTGCAATTCAACGAATCATGAAGCCTAGCGCAGACCACGGCCGTTATAGATTGCTTACACGTGTGCACATCCCGGATTTAATAGGATTAGAAGGAGCTGGCAGGAGGACAGTCGATGCTCTTGTTCAATGCTTAATTTGGGTAGACTGGACATCAGACTTACATGACGGGGAACTAACAAAGCGAAGGAATAACGTTGCAGTTGTCTATGTTAACAACAGTTCCTGAACTGAGCGGACGGGTTGTTGGTTATGGGTTATTTGGAGACGACGGAGGGAAGTGTAACGGTAAACGGTGAGAAGCCCAGGTGATCTGCATTGGGGGGAGGAACTCGGCCAACCTCGGACCGGGCAGTTTTATGGTGAAGCAGCACAAAAACAATCAGCCAAGCTTCATGTCGATACCAATCTAATCATGTCTTTTATTAGTATAGAAAATGTATTATCCGGTTTTAACGCCTCACTATTTTCCATTTCTCTCTGGCTCGGCTTCCACTAGAAACATCGCTTCTCCCTAACATCCAAAATATGCTCCCGGCCCCCCCACAGGAAGACCGACCCACTGTCGGTTCCTATCAACACACCCCTTCCCCAGGGCACGAACCACCATTACCAGGCCAGGTTCAAGCACACCTCTCACCCCTCTATCAGCACCCAGCAACCTGCTCCGGTCCGATCTAGTTAAGGTCGCGATCACCACCCATATAAAGCCTACCGCCTCGCCGCATCATGAACTCTCTTGTGTTCTGGCTACCCAAGCTACTTTCTGCTTCTTGATTCTGCTTGCTACTACACGCAAAGATCATCACATTCTTTACTTGCTTCGGCATATATACATTCTTTTCAACCCCTCTATATATATCTTATATTACTTAATAACTCCATCATGAAGTACCAATCTTTCGCTGCCCTCGCGGCTCCCGCTCTGGTCTCTGCCGCTTCCGGCGGCCTGTCCGTCCTGACCATGAACGTCGCCGGTATTCCCGCTGTTCTCCAGAGCAACGATGTCCCCGGTGACAAGACCACCAACGCTGGTTACATTGGCTCGTACTTTGCTCAGTACGGCTACGATGTGATCAACGTCCAGGAGGTAAGACTCAGCATCTTCCAAATCCATGCATCCAGACTTAAGATTAGATGAATCGGCATTACTTATGTCCTGTTCTGGGTGTTCCTTTCTGCGATACACCTAATTAACATCATTATAGGACTTCAACTACCACGCCACCATCTACGCCAAGGACAACCACCCCTACCGCACCCCCACTTCCGGTGGTGTCGCTATCGGCTCTGGTCTGAACACTCTCTCCAGATATGAGTTCATTGACTTCCGCCGCGAGAAGTGGGATACCTGCTCCAACGCCTCTGGTGCCGATTGCCTTACCCCCAAGGGTTTCACCTTCATGCGTGTCCGCATCGCTGAGGGCACCTACGTCGACATGTACAATGTCCACACTGATGCCGGTACCGAGCCTGCTGACTTGGTTGCTCGTGCTGCCAACCTCAAGCAGGTCTCGGACTACATTAACACCTGGTCTGCGGGTAACCCCGTTGTCCTGTTCGGTGACACCAACTCCCGTTACACCCGTACTGCTGACGGCATTACTGTCTTTGCCGACAGCAACGGCATGTCGGATGCCTGGTACACTCTTGTCCGCAATGGCAACCCCGCTGCTGACGGTGTGTGCCAGAACCCCTCGCCGACTCTCATGTGCGAGATTGTCGACAAGGTGTTCTCCCGTGGCGGTGCCATGCTCGACCTGAAGGCGACCTCCTTCGACTACGTCGGCGACAAGTTCCTTCAGCCCGACGGCAACGTCCTGACTGATCACGATCCCGTCCTGGTCAACCTGGCCTACACTCAGTCCGAGACTCTCAAGATGTCCGATCTGTACGGTGGTCCCCACGGTGAATACTGGTTCAACGATGCCACGACTCTGGCTCGCATCTCCAACCGCCCTAAGGCTTCCACCTTGGCCTTTGCTGGTGCTAGCCGCCTGGACTCCGTCAAGGTTGTCCTGTCCGACGGTACCGCCTTTGCCCACGGCGGCGATGGCGGCGATCTGTCTACGCTGACTCTTGCGGACAACGAGTACTGGACTCAGGCCAACCTTTGCCAGGGCCAGAAGGACGGCCGTACTCGCATCTTCTACATCAAGGGTACTACCAGTCTTGGCCGCACTGTCCAGGCTGGTAGCACTACTGGAGACTGTGTTACTTACACTGCGCCTTCGGGCTTCCAGATTGTTGGCTTTGCTGGCCAGCGGGGTGATGAGGTTGATCAGCTCGCTGTTATCTACGGTCTGCAGTAAGCGGATTGAAGCTAGCTGTGTAGTTATGATCGTGATACCCAAATACCTGGAGGCTTAGTGTTTGCATTTTAATGTATTTAATGTGTTGGTTTTGTTTATATGCTAGTTTTAGCCGCTCTGTGGAATACTTCAAAATGATGCCACTTTTTTTAACATCAATAAGGCGTACTTTACACAATGTGACATGTATGAGTAAGAGTGGTACAATGGTACCTTTAAGTGTATACATGCAGGACCCCTGGAGTTGGAATTTTGTGTGCATCATGGTAATTGTCGTAATCGTCGTTTGCATTAAGACGCAAATACCAACAACGACCGACTTGCCATCTCGGCCTCAGTCAGCATGCTTGATATGGAAACTTTTGGTAATCCATACCGAGACTTCAACTTGCACGAGATCATTAGCCCCCAAATGAAAACAAAGGAGAATACATTATGGAACGTACTGTGTCTCAAGATCTGTCAAAAGCATGCTCACCGAAGAGATTAAGCAACCTGTATTAGATTTCTGCTACAATATCAAAACCCCAGTTGATACACAATTCGGTGAATATAAACCCACCGAAACATACAGATATATAGACCCTAAGATACCATACAACCCCTAAAGAACTTCCAATTTAGCCCTATCTGTACAAAGACGTGATAGCCCCACTTATTCCTTCACCCCGGCGCGTCAAGTCGCGGTGACCTGACCGTGTCTTGTTGCTCAACAACGTTTAAAGTAGACAGGATTTAAGGCAATTACCTAGAAAAAAGGAATTACCACCATATTAGGAATGTACACAATTGTGACATGAGATAACGTCGTCGTTTGCCCGACCGACTTCTCCTTTATTGTGCATCCAATATCTCCAAGTCGTGTTTGCTCTCACCATTCGTGACGTTGGGGCTTCCCTTAACAATCATTATAATTTCGTCTTAATATTGTCCTAATATTCAGTTGCCTAACCATATTTTATTCTTGACCGAAGCTTTGGTCGCTGTCATCTTGTTCACCTTTTGGTTACTTTGGTGCTAGCAAGGACCCCTCGACCAACACAGACCTCGTACCGAGTGTCTGGAATCCAGATTATCTTCAACCCCACGAAAGCCATTGATCCGGAAATAGCTACTACTGTTCCGGCATCCTACCATCTTCTCCGATCCCCGACTACCTATCAAGCCTTCGTAATACACTCCAATTATACACTACGGGCCTGTTTCGGCCTCCACAACCACAATGTCCACTCTCAAAACTCCAGCGAAAGCCTCTTCGGCCAAGAAGCCGGGCAGCGCCACCGGCGGCAAGCAATCCAACATTATGAGCTTCTTTGGCAAAATGTCCGCCGCCTCTACGCCCACTCCCGCTGAAAAGAAGCCTAAAGCTGAGCCCTCCTCCGCCATCAAAGAGTCTGCCAACACCTCTAATGCTCTACCACCTCTCTTGAAACGCAAGAAGCCGTTCCCATTAGAGTCGTCGCCACCACCTGCACCGAGCTCGGACGGACCGGATCCGCATGCGGGGGCATTAGCTGCCAGGCGGAAGGTTACGGTGGCGGGTAGTAGTCCAACACGGAAGACGAAGAGGGCTGTGAATTATGCGGAGTCGTCAGACGAGGATGACGAAGACCCATTTGATAGGATTGCCAAGTCAAAAGCGCCGAGACGAGGCAACCGCAAAGTTGTCGAGGATGATGATGACGAAGATTTTGATGTGGAGGCCGCTGTTGGTGACATAGTCGACGAGGGTAAGCCAGAGTTTATTTGCACATGCTATACTTGGATGCTAACAATCTACAGATGATCTGGATGATTTCATTGTTGATGACTCCGAATCTGACGTTCCCGCCCGCTCCGCCAAAAAACGCAAGCGTGCTGAATCCAAACCCGCCGCCCCCAAACGCACCAAACGCGACCTCTCCCCCACCTACGAAGAAGAAGCCCCCGAGTCCGAAGAAGTCGGCGCTGCCCTTGATAATCTCGACCTTGACGCCATCCCGTCTGGGGCTTCTTGCCTTCAATGGAAGTTTGATCCCGAGAATCCTGGCGACAAACCCGTGTCGGCTCCCGCCGCACGCAATGGGCCAAGAGGGAAGGAGAAGGCGTGCCGGAGTGAGCCGGAGGACCGGTATCCTTGGTTGGCTAAGATCTTGGACATGAACCGGAAGCCGCCGGGACATCCTGAGTACGACCCGTCAACTATCTTTGTGCCACCGGCTGCATGGAACAAGTTTTCGCCTTTTGAGAAGCAGTATTGGGAGATCAAGCAGAAGTTGTGGGACACGGTTGTGTTCTTCAAGAAGGGAAAGTTCTACGAGTTGTATGAGAATGATGCCACTATTGGACATCAGATGTTTGATTTGAAGTTGACTGACAGAGTCAACATGCGCATGGTGGGTGTCCCAGAGGCTTCCCTCGTCCAATGGGTGAACCAGTTTGTAGCCAAGGGATACAAGGTCGCCCGGGTTGACCAAATGGAATCGGCTCTTGGTAAGGAGATGCGTGAGCGTGATGCTGTGACTCCAGCAAAGGCCAAAAAGGAGATTATCCGTCGCGAGTTGGCGTGTGTCCTGACGGCGGGAACTTTGGTTGATGGTAGCATGTTGCAAGACGATATGGCGACATACTGTGTATCAATTAAGGAATCCCTGGACCAAGAAGGACCCGATGGCCTCCCTGTGCCGGTGTTTGGCTTGGCTTTTGTCGATGCTGCCACGGGCTCCTTCCATATTGCTGAGTTTGTTGATGATGCGGACTTGACCAAATTTGAGACATTTGTCGCGCAGGTAAACCCACGAGAGCTTATTGTCGAGAAGGGTCAACTGTCAACTAAAGCCTTACGCATCTTGAAGAACAACACGGCCCCTTCGACGTTGTGGAACTACAGAAAGGCCGGCCAAGACTTCTGGGATGCCGACACCACTCGGAGAGAGTTGAAGTCTGGTGGTTACTTTGTTGATGCTGATGGCAACGAGGCTTCTTGGCCCACTGTCCTCGAGGAGCACAAGGATAAGGACAACCTCATGTCTGCTCTTGGTGCTTTGATTCAGTATCTCCGGACGTTGAAGATGGAATCTTCCCTGGTCTCCCAGGGCAACTTCTCCTGGTACAACCCCATCCAAAAGAACGGGACTCTCGTCCTTGATGGACAAACGCTCATCAACCTTGAGATCTTCTCTAACACAGTCACTGGCGGCCCCGAAGGTACCTTGTTTGGCATTCTTAACCGGTGCGTGACTCCCTTTGGTAAGCGTCTACTCCGGAACTGGGTCTGCCATCCCCTTCTCAACGCCACGCGTATCAATGAACGTTTGGATGCTGTGGTTGCCCTGAATGGTGACCGGGGTCTTCGGGATCAGTTCACTGCTCAGATGACTAAGCTTCCGGATCTCGAACGGTTGATTTCACGTATCCACGCGGGTGCTTGCCGACCGGAAGAGTTTGTTCGCACATTGGATGGGTTCGAGCAGATTGAATATGCGATCAGCTTGATGGCTGAGACCAAGACCAACAGCATTTTAATCCAGAGATTAATCGATGGTATGCCTGATCTGGCGCAGCCCTTGACGTACTGGAAGACTGCCTTTGATAGAGCCCAGGCGAGAAACAACAAGATGTTAATTCCGGAGCGTGGCATCGATGAGGAATTTGACAGCAGTCAGGATACTATCACGGCAATCAAAAAGAAGCTCCATGCTCTCTTAGATGCTAAGAAGACAGAACTCAGGAGTAAGAACCTCAAGTACACGGATGTCGGCAAGGAAATCTACCAACTGGAAGTCCCCAAAGCTGTGAAAGTCCCCGCTACTTGGCAGCAAATGTCGGCTACTAGTTCTGTTAAGCGCTATTACTTTAGCGAGTTAACTGGACTGGTTCGTCAGTTACAAGAAGCCGAGGAAACTCACGGGCAGATCCTAAAGGAAAGCACCGCGCGTTTTTGCCGTCGGTTTGACGCCGACTATGATACTTGGTTGTTGGCGATTCGGATTATTTCGCAACTCGACTGTCTTGTCTCTCTTGCCAAGGCCTCAGCGTCTCTTGGGCAGCCATCGTGCCGTCCAGTGTTCATCGACGATGATAACGAGCGGTCAGTTGTCGACTTTACTGAGTTAAGACACCCATGCATGGCGACTAACGTAGTCGACTTTATCCCAAATGATATCTCGCTTGGTGGCTCGAACCCGAACATCAGCTTGTTGACCGGTGCCAACGCTGCGGGTAAATCCACAGTCCTTCGCATGTCCTGTATTGCCGTCATTATGGCTCAAATTGGCTGTTTTGTCCCTGCCGCTGCTGCAAGGTTGACTCCTGTGGATAGAATTATGTCTCGTCTCGGAGCCAATGACAACATCTTCGCTGCACAGTCGACGTTCTTCGTCGAATTGGCGGAGACAAAGAAGATTTTGTCAGAGGCAACGTCACGTAGTTTAGTCATTCTGGACGAACTTGGTCGTGGAACTTCGAGTTACGATGGTGTTGCAGTTGCCCAGGCGGTGTTACATCATGTGGCGTCGCACATTGGGTGTGTGGGGTTCTTCGCGACACACTACCATTCGTTGGCTACCGAGTTTGAGAATCATCCCGAGATTCGTCCTCGTCGCATGGCCATTCACGTTGACGATGCGGAAAGAAAGATTACGTTCTTGTACCGACTTGAGGATGGCGTTGCGGAGGGGTCTTTTGGTATGCATTGTGCGGCAATGTGCGGGATTCCCAAGAGAGTTATTGAGCGGGCGGAAGTTGCGGCGAAGGAATGGGAGCACACTAGTCGGTTGAAGGAGAGCTTGGATAGAGCGAAGACAGGATGTTATATTCCGTTGGGTATTCTTAGTGACGTTGGTGGGGTCTTGAGAGGTGATGGTGAGGTAGGAAAGTTGGGATTGGATACGTTGTTGAAGGCCATCGAGGGGCTGTAAGGATTATGTACTCACATAACGACTTGACGGAGGAGGGGCAATTGCAATATAGACTTAATATTCATGATTTAATTAGGACATAACTTTGTAATGTGATCATTCTAAGCATGAACTCCATTGGACGTTTCGGCTGCTTTCTTTTCGGCGTCTTCCTTTTCCTTCTGATCCCAGTAAACATCGTAGCGATACTTGGCACCTGAATGATCGTCTCTAACACCCTTCTGCCCTCTGCCATAGATCTTTTCTCTCGCCGTCCACTTCTTGCCATCGTCTTTGACCTCATGGTATACTCCGCGCTTCCGCAATTCCGGAACAAGGAGATCCACAATATCCTCGAAACTCCCTGGCGTTACCACGTACGCCAAATTGAATCCGTCAACATCGCCCTCACTAACCCAACGCTCCAACTCATCGGCGACGGTCTTCGGGCTTCCAACAACCACAGGACCAAGGCCACCAATTGATCCAACCTCGCCAATCTTGCGAACTGTCCACTCTTCAGCGCCCTCTGAGAAGGCATTAAGCGACGAGGTAACTTTGTGCACTTCCTTTGAATCCTCCGCTGTTAACACATGGTCCTGGGGGTACTTGCTCAAGTCAATACCAGTCCACCCCGACAGCAACACCAACGCTCCGGTAACAGACGCCGTCTTCTTGTAATCCTCAAACTTAGCCTGGGCCTCCTCATCGGTTGCGGCGATAACGGGTGTAAGCGAGACGAACACCTTTACGGAATTAGGGTCGCGGCCTTGAGTGGACACGGCGGACCGGATAGCGGCAACACGTGGGGCAACAAGAGTGGGAGTTTGCGCGGAGATGAAGATGGCTTCGGCATGCTTAGAGGCAAAGTTGATACCCGCCGGCGAGGTCCCCGCCTGGAACAAAAAGGGCGTTCTCTGTGGTGACGGATCAACGATATGCTTCGACGCCAGGTTGAAAAAGTGCCCATCATGCTCAATCGTTTTAACCTTACTGGCATCAAAATAGATATCCCGTTCCTTATCGGCAACAATGGCATCGTTGGCCCAGGATGCTTCCCAAAGTTTGTAGACAAGGTTGAGGTACTCGTCGGCTTGAGCGTAGCGGTCGTCATGGGCAATTGGCTCGGCGAGCCCAATGGCCTTAAAGGCAGCCTTTTTCCAGGAAGTGACGATGTTCCAGGCGATGCGACCGGAGGTCAGGTGGTCAAGGGTGGAGAAACGTTTGGCAAGGAGGAAGGGGGGTTCAAACGAGGTGGATGAGGTTATGCCAAATGTGAGGTTTTTGGTAACGGCAGCCATGGCAGAGATGGGCTAAGAATTGTTAGTATGTTGGTCGTTATCAAGAGATCATGGTGGCTATGAAAAAAAAAAAACCATAGAGCAAACTTACAATTGCTGGATCCGTCATCGGCCACTGGGCAGCCCGCTGGACACATTCATCCAGAGAGTCTTGATAAGTATCATGACCGCCATAAGTATCCGCCAAAAACAAAGCGTTGATCCCGCCGCGCTCAAGTAGCTTGGCCAGGTTAGTCCAGTATTCGAGAGTCCCCTTGGTAGTCGATTTATCCTCGGGGCGCTTCCATTGGCCTGGAGACAAATGGCCAATGGTCGACATGTCGAACGCATTGAGGAGGATCTTTTTGGGAAGGGTACTCTGAGAGGTCATTTTGGATGGTTGGTGAGTAGGTTGGGTGGGGAGAGGAGTTGATGGTGAGATGAGGAGAGTGATATGAGATGGTTGGAGAGGCGAGTTGCATCTTTATATATGTGATTTGATATTGTTTGGTGTGCAGTATACTAGTGAGTGAGTGAGTGAGAGCTCACTTAACGGTTATGTCGCCATTTGGAAAAAGAAAGGCAAGATTGGATCACATCACCTAGTGTCACAGTCGACGGTCTCATGGTGTGCACATGTAATATCAACTCAGAATGAGCGAATGTGTAGTGCTTGTTAATATGGCACATAGAGCTAGGGTAAGATAAGAACCTCATGCGGGACGTCGCATCTTTCCGATGATCACTAGTTCACGATACAAGATACGACAGTTGATTCTCTTGTTGAACTGATTGTTTATTTACTGGACTAATAGCTACGAGAATGCATCTACTCCTCGGGAATCGGGTTCTGCTCCGCGCTCCCCTCCTTCCAGTGGAACCTAGCCGCTCCATGGTCCTGTGGAGGCCGAGCAACACCCTCCTTAGCGTAAAAGTTCTCGCGGAACGTCCCTCCCTTGACAGTATAATCATCCCAGAACAATCCTCTCTTGCGCAACTCTGGCAGCAATAGTTCGCCAATATCCTGGAAAGACTTGGGGAATAAGACGTAAGCCTGGAGTTGTCAGTACACGATATTCATAATCTATAAAATAGGATGTCTTGTAACTTACAAAGTTGAAGCCGTCAACATCTGCCTCATTAACCCACGTTTCAAGTGCGTCAGCGACTGTTTCCGGCGTTCCGACAAGCAGAGGGCCGTTTCCACCAAGACTAACATGCGCGGCAATAGTGTGCTTAGTCCACTTTGAGTTTGCCGGTGAGTACCGAGCATAATTCCCAACGGTACTCTTCACCGCGTTACTCTCAACCTCTCTAAGCTCTTCTTCGTCGCCATACTTGCTCAAGTCGATTCCCGTCCACCCGCCGAATAGCGCCAGGGCACCCTCGGTACTAGCGAATCTCTTATAATCTTCGTACTTGGCCTTGGCCTCCTCTTCAGTCTTGCCCAAAATTGGAGTCACTAAAGCAATAAACTTGACACTCTTCGGATCTCGACCAAATTCCTTCTCTGCCAGCTCCCTAACTTCCAGCACTGTCTTCTTGACAATCTCCGGGGAATGTGCACTAGTGAAGATTCCCTCTGCATGCTGCGCTGCGAACCTCTTGCCTTCTTTACTCGCACCTGCTTGCAGCAGCACAGGTGTCCGCTGTCTACTCGGCTGAGTGATCTGGGGCCCAGGGACATCGAAGAATGCGCCGACATGATCGATGCGACGGACAAGAGTGGGGTCAGTATAAGTCCCAGAGGCGGCGTCAAGACGGACGGCATCGTCGCGCCATGAGGATTGAAGGAGTTTGTAGAGGACAGTCATATATTCTTGGGCACGGCCATAGCGAGTAACGTGATCGGGGAGGGATTTGCCAGAGAGGTTGCGTGCGGCGGTTTCAAGATAGCTGGTGACGACGTTCCAGCCAAGGCTATATGCAGCACGGGTTAGCGGTTGTCCTTGTAGTAAGGAAGGAAGACAGAGAACCTACCGGCCATTGGTAAGGTGGTCGACGGTGGAAAGGCGACGGGCGAGGTGGTAGGGTTCTTCGTAAGTGGTTGAAACAGTGACGGCAAACCCAAGGTTATCGGTTACCGCAGCCATAGCGGGGACTACGGAAAGAGGCTCATTGACAGGCCATTGGGACCCAGTGGTGATGGCGGGGTCCAATGAGTTCTGGTAGACGGAGTAACCCCCGAGAACATCGGCAATGAATACAGCATGAAACTTGTGTTTTTCCAGAGTTTTAGCAAGGTTTGTCCAGTGGGATAGGTTGTTGAACTCGGATGAGTGATCTTCAGGGTGGCGCCAAAGACCCGGGGATTGATGGCCGGAGCCTAGAGGCAAGATGATAGATGTCAGTGCATATGTCCATATCGGCAGGTAAAATTGGAAGATATTAAGATGCAAGTCTTGGGATGAATCAAATAAAAGCGAGACTCAACTCACACATCTCAACAAAGGCGTTGATAATCAACTTTTTCTTTTGGGTTATAGTTTCCGTCATGTTGTATGATGCCGTAGGTTCCGCCTATAAGCTGATTATTCCAAATGTAGTAATTGGTTTCTTTAGATAGATAAGTCTTTGATAAAGGTGAGTTTCCAAAAGTAAAACAAAAGCAAAAAGTATGTTGGTTGTTCTTGTCTATAAATCAAAGTGCCATGCAATTCTCTTGCCAACGTTTGATAGATCGTCAAGAATATAACATGAGTATCTAAACGGCGCCAGGAAACAGTCGGCCGTATCTTAAATACTTTCTCTCTAATAGATCCTTATCCTGAGATATATTCATCTGTGCAAACACACAAGACTTGTAAATTACACCGGTACAACCCCGAAGGACCAACACCAAAGCAGTAGCTTCTCCCGTATTACTCCAACGGCCCCTGTAATAACGCGATTGACAGGCAATATTTCCCCATATTCAAATACAGCCACTTACACAATGGTTTATGATAACGACTGTGGGGTATGTGTGGGCAGCCAGCAAGGTCCGGGGTAATGAGAGAGATAATAGATATGGCAAGTGCGTAGAATATTATGGCGTGCGCCGGCGCAAGATCGTATTGGAATGAGGCATTCGGACTAGACTTTTGTGGGGCTGGGGTTGTTGTGAGACCGGAAGAGAACAAATGGAGCCGAATTGAAATATTAACAACTTGGCATGTCACGTTCAGGTGCAAGGCCAAGGCGACTTTAAAGTATAAAACCATCCGAATACACCCTCCCAAAGCCCCGTGATCTCTAGTCTCCACTATCACTATTATCAGCCTCTCTCCTTCTCTCTCACACACACATATCATGGCCTTTGACATTGCAGTCAAGACGCCTCCGGGCGCAATCACCTCTGCCACCCCTCACCACCCTGTCCGTTGGAACCATTCCACCTGGTATAATATCATAATAATCGGCCTCTGCAACCTCTCCGCCCCCGGCATCTGGGTCGCCATGAACTCCCTCGGCGCCGGTGGTGCCGCCCGCCCCTACCTAATCAACGCTGCCAACGCCCTCACCTTCGGCCTCATGGTTGTTTCCTGTTTCTTCTCCTCTGTCCTCGTCCGCTATATCGGAATCAAAGGCGCGTTGATATTTGGCACAGTGGGGTACGCCCCGTATGCGGCGGGACTGTACACGAACAACCGGTTTGGCACAGAGTGGTTGGTCTTGGTAGGGGCGGCGCTCTGCGGGATTTCCGCGGGGGTTTTCTGGATGGCGGAGTCGGCGATTGCTATTGCGTATCCAGAACCGTGGAATAAGGGGAAGGCGTTGGGGCTTTGGCTGACGTTTCGGGGGCAGATTGTTGGTGGAGCTATTAATCTTGCGCTAAACGCTGATCGGGCCGAGGCTGGTAAAGTTTCGTATACAGTCTTTATGGTTTTTATTGCCATTCAGGCAGCGGGTCCCTTTGTTGCTTTGTTCTTGAATAAGCCCGAGGACGTAGATCGCCAAGACGGTAAAAAGGTCCAACTACACATCACCGGCTCTGTTCGCTACGAACTCAAAGCCACCGCCAAAACCTTCATCACCAAGAAATTCCTTCTCGTCCTCCTATTCATTGGCCAAGCTGTTTACTCCGAATCCGTCTTCTTTACCTATCTCTCTCGTAAGTTCTTTCAAACTCCTTTCTCCCCCAACTTCCTATTTCACTGACTACCCACTTGTCCCCCGGCTAACCCCTGTCACCAAAGTCTACTTTACCGTTCGCGCGCGTGCCCTCGGCTCCTTCATCTCCGCCATCATTGCAATCTCTTCTGGGAACCTACTCGGCTACTGGCTCGACCGCATCCACATCCCTCTTCGCTTTCGTACGCGCACTGCCTTCCTGGCAATTGTTACCATGCAAGCCGGCTGGTGGACCTGGCTTACCGTCCTGGCCACGCGCTACCACCACCAGCAGCCGCCGCCCTCCTTTGACTGGAAGACACCGGGGTTCGGCCCCGGGTTTGCCATTTTCCTGTTCATGACGCTGGGCTTCCAATTGAATTACATATTTTTGTACTTTTTGATTCAGAATTTGGCGGAGACGCAGGAAGAGGTTATTAGGTATTCAGCGTTGCTGCGGGGTTCAGAGAGTGCGTTTCAGGCAGTGTCATATGGGTTGAGTTCTCTGGAGGGGTTTGCGGCGACGGGACAGGTTTACTTGAATTTTGTGTTATATGTAGTGTCAGTGTGGCCGGCCTGGTTGGTTATTAGAGAGTTTGGAGGTGAGAAGGGCGATTTGGAAAGAGACAGTGGCAGTGGGGAGGAGGTTGAGGGAGTTACTGAGTCCATTGAGGAGAAAAGGGAGTAGGGTAGAGTAACCCGCTAATAGTCTGCGGTTAATAATATCTCGAAAGCATCCGACCCTGCTGCAAGAAAGCGTGCTGTTTGTTCTCTCATTGATGCGTGATATTCGAGCATGACTTGATAATTGCAATATTGTGCAAAAATTGGGAGATTATCCGCTGTCCAATAATGTGACTGTCTTATCTACAGGCAATCAAAAAGTGATCTACACTTCGTATATCACGAAAACTAATGAGATCGCACACAATATATCTAGGCTTATTATTAAGTTACAGCGTGCCACATTCCCCGCATTCACTTACTGAACTCAGGATCATGTAATACACTAGTGAAATCACATTTGGCTGTTGACATTGTCCGAGGTTACAATGGAAGGAATGAGGCAATTCGGCTCGAGTCTCACAACATTTCTGTTTTGGTCACTTACACGCATGACCCTAACATAACCCTAATGTTTACGGACATCAATATTGTATATTATCTTCACAGTACAATTGAAATTACGAAGAAGAAAAATAATTAAATTCATGCATTAACAAATACTCTAAGCTTCCCACCAGTCCTCATGCACTGCCCGCAAATCAACCTCCCCTTCCCGAAGATACCGCGTAACATCCAACTCCCCATCGCCCTCCCTACGTGTTCTCCCATTCCCCAAAAACCACCCAAACCTATTCCCCTGCGGCCCCAAATACCCATATTCGAAATCCTCCCACCTCGGCTCCCTTCTCGCTACCGTCAAATGCCCTGCACTTCCCGGCCAAATCCCGTGGATCCGCGCCCCCGGACGCCCTCCATTATACCAACTCGAGCACTCCTCTGCCAGCACCGTTGTTCCAAAAAACGCATCTGAGTACTCAACGAAGTCATCTGTGGCTGCTTTGCTGGCGGTGATGGTCCGGATACCCTCGCGGCTGATTTTCCGGAGAATTTTGGCAAGGTAGGTGACTTGGGTTTCTGCGGCGTGGGGGACAGTGCCGGCAGGGCCGGTACCATGTGGGCCTTGGAGGAAGAAGAGATTGGGGAATCCCGGGGTTGCGACGCCGAGATATGTGTATGGGAATCCGTACTCCCCATCACGAGACCATAGGTCCTTTAATGTCTTACCGAAGGCTTTGATTGGGAAGACGGGTACCATATCAACTTGGGCTCCCGTCGCACAAATAATCGCATCAACCTCACGGTGTCCCGCTGCCGACTCAATGCCAGTCTCAGTAATCCGTGTAATCGGCCCGCGGACAAGCGTAACGTTATCCTCCGTAAGTGCCTCCAGATACCCAGGTCCTGGCGTCAACCGCCGACAGTTAGGACTAAAATCCGGAGTCAACGACTCTACCAGCTCCGGCTTCTTCCCCAGACGTCTCCGCATAACTGCCTTAAAAGACGCCTTCAACGACGCACTCTCGGCACTCCCGCGGAACCAAGAGTTCAATCTCCGCCAATAGCGCCCTTCAATCTCCTTGCGGAACGCCAGGTATGCCGCGGGGTCCTGAGACCACTTGGCTTTCTGCTCCTCGGAATACGGCTGGGGATTCGGCGAGCGTTCGTCGCCGGCCCATGACGTGGCGATCCAGGTGGGGTTTCGCGCGTAGTGGTCTAGATGCTTGACCTGCTTCTGAAGGTTGGCGACCAACTGGATTCCCGATGCCCCGTTGCCAACAACGGCGACGGTCTTACCAGTGGGGTCGAAATTGGGATCCCAATTGGAGGCATGACGGAGGTGGCCCTTATAGGAGTCCAGGCCGGAGATGTCAGGGAGCTTCCAGGCATTAAAGCGGCCGAGGGCGGTGATGACGACATCAGCTGTATCGACACGCTGCTTGTTGGCAACAAGGTCGGTGACGGTGATAGACCAGAGAGAGGTGTTAGCATCCCACGATATTTCATCAACACGGTGGGAGGCTTTAAGGTGATCGTAAACGTTGTACTTTCTGGCGACTGATTGCCAGTAATCACGGATCTCGGCGCCGTAGGAAAATTCGTCGGACCATTGCGTGTTAGGAGAGAAGGTAGATTGGTAGACGTGGCTAGGGATGTCACAGCGAACACCAGGGTAAATGTTTTCAAGCCAAGTTCCCGACTAGTAAAGAGTCAGCTGGCTGTTCATGTCCACGATCAATTAGTCCAACTTACCACATCAGCGTTCTTCTCGTAGATTGTCAAGGAAACGTTAGGGACTTTGGCTGGGATAAGAGCTCCAGCAAGAATCCCGCTGAGCCCCGCTCCGATAACAGCAACTTTAAGTTCTCTCGGCTCATCAATAAATCTGTCGACCAACGAGATATTTGCTGTCGGATATTTAACATTCGCCGTCTTCTCCCGGAGACTCTCTGCCGGCGTCCCTTTGTCAATCACAGGTGTATCCACAGACACAGTCATATTACCAATAATTAATGAGAAACACCAAATACTAAACCTCACGATACTAGAAAGAAAATCCATCGTCAATTAAACCAGGCGGCTATCCACTTAAATACCTTCCTGTGCCTAGCTAAGAATCCGCCAATCCGGTGAACCCACTATTCCTACGGTTTCTAACGTTGTACTAGAGTTGCCGTCGGACCGTTGCGCCGCCGAAACCTCATATTGGAGGATATCCGTCAGATACATCGAGGATTGCACCACTTTTCTTTATCGCGGTTAACACCGCAGGCTTTATATGGTGTGTATCGGGGAAGAGATCGCGATGATAGCGTGATATGATGCGATTATGCAAGGAATTGAGAACATCATCCGTAAAACTAGGGTTAATAGCTATGGACTTCGTCAGCCGTTCATGAAGGATTGCGGAGGCAGGGATTCGAAGATAAGGAGATTTCCAGGATACTATGCCATGATTAATGTGTAACAATGATTATCACCATGGTATACCTTAGCAGAACTTGTCCCACCGTCGATTGATCCATTGAGTTATATCTATTAATATTCGCGAAGATGATGAGACGCCGGATTTCCACAAGCAGTTACCGGAGAGAGTGTAAGGCCGTCCGCTCTGCCTATATAAAAACCTTCCGCCAGCTGGCGACCGCAGTCCTAAAACTCACGTACCCCAGGCAAAGCCTGTATGCTGCTTCCAGCTAATATATAACAACCCAAACCGCAAAAAGAAAAGAAAAGAAAA
>LXGU01000091.1:0-102976 GCA_001640685.1 Catunica adiposa
GGGGGGGGGGGGGGGGAGGGGATGAAGGAGGGAAAGAAAGGGCAACACAAAGTTTGAGAGAAGAAGAACCAGAATAATAAGAAGAAGGCTTAGAAGCTGACTTGACGGAGGGATATAAGTGAACAGGTTGGGACGACTGGGGAGTTGTCTGGATTTCCTGATGTTTTTTTTTTGGTTATTTTTTGTTTTTAAACATCTAAGCTTGTTTTTATTATTTTATGATTTATCGAGGGTTTGGTCATACTAGTTATTCTTGTTATTATTATTATCATTGCCATTTTCTTATTTCAATTCTTTGTTTCCTTGTTTGACTATCATCATCGTCATCGCTATTACTTTCTATCAAGAACGGCAACTACTTAATAGCTGCTCATTTACGGCCATATTTACTACTGCTTACGACATCGCATCCTATTAAAGGAAGAACAAGAACAAGAAAGAACTATTGCTGCTGGAACAGCCCTCCACGATACTTGAGTCTCCAAAGACACACGCTTAATTCACACACACTCTTCCTTAAAAAAAATGCTTGGCCCATCACATCTCTTGGCACTCTTTGTGAGTGCCACCGGCGTTCTTGCCAAACCACAAACTGTAAGCTAAACTTACCTCTCCTCGATATCCTCGTTTCTAAATCTGGTACCCGTGACATCAATGTCTCTTAACCTTACGTCACACACCCTCAACCTCACCCACCTATCACCATTTCCACCTTTATCAGAATCTCCTAGCTAACCAAACTGACCTATCCCATTAGTCCCTCCCTTCTGCCATATCCTACGTCGCCACCTTCACTCCGGGCCCCACCTCTAATATCTCCGGCACAATCTCCACCATCACAACCGCCTCAACCTCCCACCTCACCATAGACCTCTCCTCCCTCCCACTCTCCCCATCCTCCGACTACCCTCTCCACTACACCCTCCACACCAACCCGGTTCCCCCCACTGGCTCTTGCCCCACTCCGCAATCCCTCCTAACCCACTCCCCCTCTTCACATCCTCCCCTCGGCTCTCTATCCCTCTCCGCCTCCCCGGAAATCCCTCCCATCCCTTATTCGCCAACCACCGCCTCCTACAAATCAACCATTGCCCTCTCCCCTCTCTTCATCCCCTTCCTCAACACCCCAAACTCCAACTCTGACGCCTCACTATCCGTTGTGCTCTCCACAGCCACCGGGCGCCCGATTGCCTGCGCGAATCTTTGGCGGGCGACGCCATTGCCGTTGACGTTGGCGCGGACTTCTCCGTCTGGGCAAAGGAAGACAGCGGGGGAACTGAGGAAGCGGCGGTTGAGGGATACGCGGGAGGTCAGTGGGTCTCCGGGGGAGAAGATTGTGGGTGGGACATCTGCAGCGTCTTCAGTATCGTTTGTCATTGCGTTGACGGCGATGATTTGTATATTTTAAATCTTTGGCGCGGGTGGGAAAGTTTTCTGTTTATTTATTTTTGCTATTTTCGAGGTTTCTTTTGGTAATGAGGCTATTTTTATTCTGGGAATTTAGGTTGTTCAGCGATATTCAAGTGTAATAATAACGATATAAATTGGTATATCCTTTCATTGTTTTCAATACAATACAAACAAATTCATAAAATATATATAATCCGTGCTCCAAGACTTGGTTCAAATTCCCTTTAATATATCAATATGTGTCCATATTGTCTTCTCCCCTCCCTACATCACCTTCTCCTTCTCAACGGCTAATTTCTTCCCTCCAGTATTCTTAATAAATTCGGCCTTGGCATCAACAACAGTCTCCTTTCCCTTCCCCATCACCTTCTCCTCCTCTTTCGTCCCCAGCTCCTTCTCTTTCACCTTAATCTCCTCCCCGGCCACTGGAACCACCTTCTTCCCTCCCGTCCTGTCCAAAAACTCCTGCTTCGCGTCTACCACTTTCTCCCCCCCAACAACTGTCGTCCCCGCCGTCTCTGTCGTCACAGGCACTAACCTCACACCCCCTTTGCCCACCAGAGGATCCGGATCCACCACAAACCCATCCTTATCCCTCTCTTTCCGCTCCCACCCCGTCTTGAACGTACTTCCCATATCAAACCTCGGGAACGGGTGCGCTTCGGTATTGAACACAATTTTCCATAAAGGCATGAAATCTCCCGGCGAAAACAGCAAATAAAAGTACTTGAGTGTCTCCGCCATCCAGAAACTCTCCATGTTATCCTTGGGCTGCGGCGGTATGGTATCTGCATTGGATAGCGACGTGAACCCTCCTTTGTCTGCAACAGCTGTATAGTTGACAAACGATCTAAACATCTCCCATCCCCACTCCCGATACTTGGGATCTCCCGTCAATCTCCACATGTAAAACAAACTCTCCACCGTTTCCGGTCTCTGAAGGTTATGCCTGTCTCCCGGATGCACATCAAAGTCCTTCCGCCACCCTGCCTCCGGATCCGCATCATCAAACACCGAATCTGGTACCCCCTTATGATCCGGATCATACGCCTTCGGATCCTTCGAGTTGATATTGAAATACGTAATCTCACCCGCGAGTCCCGTCGCCATCACCTTGTACATTCCCCAGCATGTCTGCGTTAGTTCTCTCGCCAACCGCATATTCGCCTCGTGCTCTTTACTCCACCATCGGTACGACTTCGCCTGATACTCCGGGATACCTCCGGTTGTCGCCAGCGCAATGGTCCCTGGAAGGAAACAGACAAGATGGTCCATCTTTGGACTAATCTGCCCATCAATACCACCAGGCTTCTCCGCTAACACTGTGAACCCCGTTGGCTCCGAGTACGTAATCAGATTTTTCTTGACGCCCATGAGGACCTCATCCCACATCTCCTTGTAAACATTCTCCTGGACTTTGGTCTGCAGAAACTGTTTAATCAGATACTCATAGTAGGAATCCCCACGGCTTCCCAGCCGGATGTTATTTCCGCGGAACCGCCCGGTTGTCGCATACACAAAAATCGGCACAAGGCCGTCCTTTGCTCCATTGTTATCGACGATCTGCATGATCCGCTCAGCTCTCTCCCAGTATGTTGTGTTCCCAGTCAAGTATGAAAGATACTTCATCTCCAGCTGCAACGTCGCAACCTCCGCTGTCGACGACGCGCCGTCATCAACATGAGACTCAATGCCTTTCCGCGTCTTTAAATTGACACTGGCATACGGAAGTCCCGACGGAGAATCATACGCTCCGAGCAACCGTTCGGCGAGATCCATCGCCTTGTTAAGGTAGAGGCCAGGGTCGTGATCCTTGACTGGCGCCATTTCGGGGAATTCGGTCGACAGATAGTGTGCCGAGAGTAGACCACCAAGCATGCGGATCGTTGTTTCGAAGACGTTGACGTCTTGATCTTGTTCCCAAGTCAAGGTTCCCTTAAGCCATGAACGAGCTTGCTCAACTCTGCTCGACAATCCCATAAGCATCATGGTATCGATAGCGTCAATGATGATCCAGCCCATTCCCTTCGGCGCCATCATCTTAGAAGTCTTGGAGACTGGATGATATTCATCAGCACCTAAAGCCTGCAGTTAGCACTCAATCCCATTGCTAAATATCCGAATACAATCTCTCTGGGATACTCACCCCACCCATTATCAACATAAGAGTCCCAACTCAACTCAAATGCTTTCACGACCTCTTGTCTTCTCACCCCCCAATCCACCCTTGCCTCCGGTGCCGCAAATATATCCGATCCCCAAACTGTTTTCTGCGATGGTGTAAATGCCCCATTCATCCACATTAACAAAAAAAGCACACCTCCAATCACAGCCCAAGTCCTCCGCCTCTTCAACCCACCACTACCAATCCATACTCTCGCCTTCTGCCCCACCGACGCCGAATACGGCTTGTCTTTATACATTGGAAGTTCAGCCCCTCCCTGCTTGTCCAGGAAGTCTTCAACACGATGCTGAACACCAGAAATGATATTGCCGGCAATTCCGGGATTGTTGCTTGCGGATATGGAAGAGGATGGGCCCTGTCGGGGGCGCGCGGTGGGATAGCCGGTAGGGACGGTGTTCGGGAGGGAGAATGACATGGCGAGTGCACTGGGTGCGCACAAGGATTTGTCGTTGGCCCAAATCGGCGGTTAATCGGGCACTAGGCCGCCTGGTGTCGAGATGGCAATCGCAGGTTTGGGTATTTAGATATGTGTGGGGTATATGTAGTCGAGAATCTTGAATGTAGCTCCAGGCTAGCTTTCAGTAACAAAGAAAAAAAACCTTAGTAGGGATATCGAGGCGATATTATGTGCCAATTGATAGTATGCACAATCTCTCAGTTAAATAATTGTCCTTCCCATATAAATCGAAGGAAAGTATTATCAACAAGATATCAAGAAGTCAAAATAGCCGTCGTCAATCAGCACGTTGCGCCGCTTCACGCTGCGCAATGAAGCTATCCTGTCCTTAGTTGTAGCAGAATCCTTCCGTGCACGAGGGGTTCGGCCAGCGTACCAAGAGCCAAGAGTGTTTTCGTATAGAAATCACTTGGAGATTTGGGCTGTTAGCCGATACCAGGGTTATTTGGGATAGAGCAACGGCGTTCAGTATTGGGATTCAAGCAGTCCTTGATGATTTGAAGGTGGTATTGGTGATAGAATTTAGGAGAATAATTATGCCCTCGTTGGATATTTATGATGACGTAATCAACAGCCAGAAAGAGTAACAACCCAAATGCCCGACTTATCCACTTGGAGATAGTTCTTTCTGGTAGCTGCTAATTAGGGAAGCATCTCTTAGACGTCATCATCCATTGATCGCCAGTGACCATTTCGCCAGTTGAAGGATGGCATCAGAAAGAGGGAAAAGGGAGATTAAAATACAAGATATTTTATTCAAATACGCAAATCTACTGCATTTCGCACGATTAAAGCCCAAGATAAATACAAAACAAACAACCCTTGAAATCATAGAACGAAGAGCGCTGGGCCCCAAAGATATCCCGAAAGCAAAATTTCCCAAGCTTAAATAAACCCAAAGTAGATAAAAACACAAACATAAATATCATGACAATCATCACCATCAAACCCCACAATGTTACATCTTAAAAGTTATACTGCCCATTCCCGTTCATCATGTGCCCGTGGCCATTCCTCTGCGCCTGTCCATCAAACTGACCGCTCATCATATTCCCCGTATCCGTTCCCATCTGGAACATGTACATGTTGTTCCCCTCACTAATATTCACGCCGTCATTGATACCAGCCCCGGAAAATGCCAAGTCACTCATAAAGTCTGCATTCTCCATCGAATCATGATGTGTCGGTATCGCCGTAAATATATTCGTACCAAACGATGCCGGCATGCCCATCGACTGCAAGGACTGCTGAGCTGGTGACGACCGACTGATCGGAGCCATGTGATCCACCGAGTGGCTCATGGACTGGGCTCCGCTTGGCAGAAGGAAACCATTGTTGGAAGCAATAGGGCCAAGCGAGTTACTCGTAGTAACGGTTGATGGAGAGAAATTCGTAATTAATTGTGACGGAAGCCCGCTCTGGGGCATAGCCGCCGTAGGCCCAAAGTTTCCATAATGGCCGATAAGAGGAGGATGTATATGGGCATAGTTCTGCTGTGGGAACCCAAAGTTGGCGTTGGCAGGATTAACGCCATTCATAAACATCGAGCTGTTCATAGTCGAGGAATGGCCTTGGCTAAAACTTTCAAGGCGCGCTAGGTCTTCGGGAGAAGGTACCGAGGGTAATGGCCGGGGCGGCAAATCATGCGCTGGGCTGATGATGGTATCGTCTGAAATCTCCTTTCTGGCAGCCAGCCGAATCACCGGCAGGCTGATTTGCTCCATATGCTTGGCCAGATGCACTGTCAGCTTCTTCCAGGTAGCACATGTCTTGCCACAGAACCTACAGGGCTCCTCGTGAGGAGACTTGGTTGTATTCTGGTGGCAGGAAATGACTCTGTCCGTAGTAGGGTCGTTGCTGCCATGCTTCTTCATCTGAGCCTTGGTCTTATGCTTGGGTTCAGCGCACTTGTGCTCACGCACTAAATGCTGCAAGAAGTTGTCGCGTCGGTAGCAGATATGATTGCACTCGGGGACATCGCATTGCCACCACTCCAGATGACGATGACCTTCATTCTCGTGTCTAACCCAATCAGCCTTTCGCTTGAACATCTTAGGATCTTTGCAATGGTCCCAGGTGCAAGTGAATGGCTGGATATCTTCCTGGACGTGCTTGGTCCAGTCAGATGGCTTCGAAAACTTCTTGATGGTGAAGCAAAGTGTGCACTCAAACTGAGCGGGTAGAGACTTAGTAGGAGGCATCGGAATGCCAGGGGGGAAACTGTCTGGATTCACTGAGCCATCATTCAACATCATATCATCCTCACTAGCGGCATTAAATTCATCGTTACTCCGAGCATGGCCTTTAGAGTTGAGGAGAACCACAGAACCGCCATTGGCAAGACAGTATTGCGAGTTGGGGCAGTTAGTGCCATGCCGGAGATGCTTCAGTCGCAGGTTCACCAAGAATTTGTATCTGTTCACCTGGTGAGTGGCAATGCGATCCACAAGCCAGTCATGGTTAGATGGGATATCTGGGTTGAGTCTGCGGATCTGCTCCCGGAAACCATCCATGGTAGGAGTGATGTTCTCAGATTCATCAACTAGGTGAGAAATGTCATCATCTTCCATGTCCTCTTCATCGGAGCTATCATCAATCCTTGGTTGCGCTGTAGGATGCCCTGAAGAAACTGACACGGCGGGAACAAGATCCTGGTGGGGAAGTAGAGTCTTGGCACTAATATTGGCTCCGGGAGCACCATCCTCTCTCTTTAACAAGTCGAACAGACCATTGGGAGACGGATCCGCTAACCGACCGACGTCCGATTTACTCCGAGCACGACCACGCTTGAACGAACCACGAATGCTACTCAAAGTGTTGCTCAAGGGTGAAGTTGGTTGGGCATTAACCATAGAAGTGCTGATTGATCCATGACGAGTGTGAATTGGGGAACCGATGACACCAGCGCTGCCGCCAACAGAAGCCATGAGCGCCGTGACAGATGGAGTTGACTTCCTACCACTACTGCTACGGTGAACAGAGAGAGGCTCGCGTGACCTCATATCACTCTCAGCAGGCGTGTTGTTACCGGAGCTGTCCTCATCCCTGACCCGAGAGCGAGACCGCTTGTTGCCACCAGAGCTAGGGCTGCGGGTAAAGTTTCCTACTATTGACTGAAAGACACTGGACCGGCGGCGGTGATGACCACCTTTGTTCTCCTTTATACTGAGTCGGCTAAAAAGGCCGCCACTGGTAACTTCATGCTCGTCCTTGTTCAAATCAGTGAATGTTGAGATACTTCTTCTGCGAATTGTGCCATTGGTGGCAGCACATGAAACAATCGACTCAGCGTCGAACTGGCGACGTTTGGATTGATAAAGAGCCATGGCCGCGGCAGCAGTTTCGGGTTGATTGCGTTGGCCCCTATCATTAATGGCGTGGAGCCTCGGCCCATCCTCCCACCTAGGTGTTTTTTCAATAATCTCCCGATCGTTATCATTGAAACCTGGCAGGTCAGGATTCACATAGGTCGTGTTCGCCAGAAGCTTATTCTCCGTCATATTGCCTAAGGGAATATCTGCAATTGCAGCCTCAATTTCAGCTTGAGTGGGAGGCATATCAACAGGAGAGGCTGGTGCATTAACATCCTCATATAAGACGGAGTTGCTAGAGGAAATCCAGGAGCTAACATCCCGGTTGCGCTCTTCAATATTCCGTCGTCTCATAGTTTGATTAAGAGATTCGGTAAGCTCTGTACCACGCTGATTCGGAGCCAATCCATTAGGGCCAGAGGAGTTGTTACCAGTCCAGCTGCCCTCGCCATCATGGAAGTTCGACACCGTCTGCTCTGTGTGAAAAATGGCGCTCATATCATCATGAGTAGCAACATCACTAGCGAAGCTGCGGGCTACACTGGAAGTTCGACGGTGACCATGGGCAGCTCCTGAAAGGAGAGAGTTTTGGTTGATTTGTGGGGTATGATTTTGCTGGCCATCAGTATCCCATACCGAAACCGTGAACCGGGGACTCTGAATTGTTGAAATCGACTGTGGTTGCGAAGATGCTGTCAAGCTTTCTTCACTGGAACGACCACTAGTAGGTGATAGATGAGGAGGAACACCCAGTGTTGTTCCCACAGACTGTATCTGGTTCATGGAGGGGCCGCGAGGCTGTTGGGGTGATAGTGAAAGCGAGTTGTCTGTTGAAGGCGTCAGAGGAAAGTCTACCTCTTTGGGGGCAAAGGACGGACCTGTTGGGTCAAAAAGCTGGAAGTCTCTTCCCAAGTAAGGCCCATCGTCCTCGATGTAGAGGCTTTCGGAAGGGGAGGCCTGATCATAGGGTATTCCGGTAGGGAAGTTAGGGAAGTTGGGAGTTGAGATGGAGGCCAGTTCTTGCTCAGTAGTTGGTAGGAGACCGTTGCTAGGATCCATATAGAGCTCGCCGTTTCCTGGCGAGGGATGACGACGGGACCCAGTGGACTGGAAAAGGCCCACTGAGGCAATGTCATTAAAATCCATCACACTTTTAGATGATGTCAAAATGTTAGGTGACCAAATCAGAAACTCAGATATGCGAGGATATTTCAAGTTGCCGAGGGATTGATGGATGCGACTTTAATTAGTCGGAGGGAGACTTCTGGATTAATTTCTATGTTAGGGGCCTGTGACTTGAGCTAAGAAGCCACCAAAGGCGTGGGAGATGTTGCATTTGAGACGGATTCCGGGCGATCTCAAACAAGTGAAGAAGATGGGTGATTTGAGGTCTTTGGGTGTAATTGCAGTGGAAGGGGAACATACAAGGCTAGATATCGTTAAAATAAGAGGGCTTCTTATGATATAGACGAATGAGGGCGATTGACCAAGCGACCGAATGAGAGGAGATCGTATGTGCATGCGATAGTGAGGAAGTTTGAACTACCCTCTACTAGGCTTATATATAGGGTTCGAGTGCGATGGCAGAGGCAAAGTCGACGAGGAGTTCAGAGCTTGCAAGTCCCTGTCGTAGTAGCGGCTCGAGTTGCTAATTTGCAAGGCGAGTCGTGAGGTTGATATGTTGCCGAGGATAGGCAACACACTGTACTAGTGGCAAAATGAAAGTCGGATAGATAGAATGAAACTGGAGGTGCGAAACTAGAAAAGTGGCAGAACGTTGCAGAGTATTAAGTAAGAAGCGGCGGGGAGAAGGAGAGGAAGCGAAAGAAGCGGGCAACCGAGAGTTCTTCTATAAGTATTAAGACCCATGAAGGTCCGACTGTAGGCTGTTCCTCAGGCTTTCTCAGAGCTTATTGTGTGTGATAGGGTGGGAGTGATGATGGGCGGGCCAACAGCCAACAACATAGCCTAGCGGAACAGTTCACTTCTTTACTTGTCGGGTAGTGGCCTGTCTTACCAGGGTCTGGAAGCTTGTTTCTTGTGTCTTGAGCCTAGGGTAGCGAGCGCATCCCAGGGGACCAGACGTATAGCGATGACGAAACCGAGAACGATCTTGATGAAATATATGTAGATAGACGATAATGATGATGGAATCTAATAGCTAGGGCGCAAGGCTGGCAAATTGCGGTGAAGGAGAAAGAGTTGAGCCCGATTATCCTCATCAAGAATTGGCGTTAAAGACCCATTCAATCGCAAACGAGGAAGTTGCGTCGGTAGAACTACAGTCATTGCCAGACAGTATCACTTTCCATTTTTGATTGGGCGCATACCTACATCAGCAGCTACTTCCCCTCGCACCTTCCCATGCGAGAGCCATGTACTGAACGTTGAACCGACTTGCGCTGTGATTTGCGCCCAGCTGCTAAGCAAGTATACCCGACCTGGTGGCTTGAATGATTCCAGACGATGACTTGAGTGGGTTCATAGAGAGCGAACCAGGGATTTTGGCTGTATGTTTGTTTCCTCGACAGGATTGGGGCTGGATCTAACAAAGCCTAGGCTAAGGACATGGACAGCTAAGAGACAACAAAAGACATCGACGTCATTGGCACAGTCGTAGATCTCTGTAAGCTCACTTTGCATGTTTCATTCGCACTGATCGCCACCCGGTTTATTAAGAAATAATGTGGGGGAGGAGGAGCTCCCGCAAGGGAAAGCTTACAAGCAAACGCTTGCCACATGGTGTCTTTGCATTTGATGTTTATAATTTGCCTGGATATCGGCAGATATTGCCTACGAATGTTTTTTTCTTTGGAGAGGTTTTTCATTTTTACCAAAGGAAACTCAGTCATTATTACCTGATGATTACATTATCTTTACTCGTCTGGCCTATTTCTGTTATTGAGCCCAAAAAAGCAAATATTAACAAGCCGATTCTGTGGAGTTCACATCCAAATTGTCTCGCCTGCCAGAGCATGAATCGTCGGCCATATTGGGTTGGAGTTATAGACTAGCCGAAATGAAGCCACTTGAAAAAAAAAAGTCTCCGGGGCCAAGATCTAGAGATAAACCTGGCTCCAACAATAGTTGAAATGGTGTATTTTTGTCTGGGTCTGCTCCTTTGACATTCACTTTGTTACATTGCCATGTTACTATTTTTGATTTGGAATCGGTTAATCTCTGCTAAAGGACGGCGGCAAGAAAAAATGTGAGGAAATAAAATGTGTTTTTTTTGTCGAGTCCATAGTGATACTGAAACTGCCCCTGCCATTTCAGCATCCCTTTATCTTTGACTGTAACTGTAATCTCATCATCATGGTTTCCCTCCAGATAGCCACTCTGTGTGGCAGACCGCCTCATCGCCCAAAACCTCCAAGCAAAGAGTTATACCAGTGCCACACTCATCACAAACAATATAGCCTTGTGATCGTGATCCTTGAGGCCGCGCAGACTGACTGCCACACTCCCAAAATGGGAAGAATGGCGTTTTCATGATACTCCGCCTCAGGCCTCAGCCACAAGCCCGACCGCTTCGTCAAAACGCCTAAAGTGCATATTTCTGGACAACACAAGCCGGGCGCCTGGGACCCATTCATACTCAGTATTCTCCAGTCTTAACGAGAGCATATGCAGCGGCCAATAAACGTACAGCTGCCACCAGTTCTAGCACAATGTAGTCGCCGCAGCCTTAAATGTCATCCCTTTCTTCCCCCCAATCCACATAATTCCCCGCCAGATCCCTTCCATGACATCGCGGTAGAAGCTTTTTGGTATTAAGCTTGAGGCTATGTAGAAGATCCCCCACAGGAAAGAGTACTATTGGGTAACTGCCCCACTAAAGTGGCTCCCTTTTGTGAGTCTAGAGTGGGCCACCGAGTCTCCGACTGCCAAAGGGAAGCTAGGTTTTCTATATGCGAACCCCAGCACATGGACGAGCACAGCCCGCGCCAGCTGTAGAGACGCGGGGACCGGTGGGGGTATCACGGTCTAGCTTATATTTTTTAGACTTGAACATGATGGTCATTATCTGTCAATCATATAACAATGATTACTACTCAGTCGGGTGTGTGCACTCATAGCCCCAAACATGCCGTCCAGCTTGTTAGAATCGTCGCACATAGTGTTATATTATATGTAGTTGAGAGCAAATATAGTATGTTGCCATGACTTGACGGCTTCTGGCTTCGTCTTGTGCAGCTTACTCATGGAATTTCTCCTGTGTTGTTAACCCATATGAAGCATAGCCGCAACATAATTACTTCACAGCCCCGGCCATTCCTCCATCTAGCACTCCATGTGTCCAGTCGACAGGCCCAATCAACCTTGTCCATGCATTCTTTGATAACTATAGGGTTCGTAAGGTAGGGGGGCTTCACTATGAGGCCATGGAGTGAATGATAAGCAGGAATTACAAAACAAGAGTAAGCCTTTCATTATTACAGATAGAGGCGTCTCCAGTTTGGCTAATATATAAATCTTAATATCGCCTTAAACTAGATTCAATGGCAATCCTAGAGAACCACAATTGTGTAATACTTATTTCCCAATGCTATTGAAACCAGGTCTCCTTCAATGACAATCAACTCCCCACTTGAACTTAAAGATCCTAGAATCTACAAAATTCTTCCATAGATCCCGCTAATCTGGTACATACATCGTTCTATTGATAACCCTAATATATCATACTATTCTTTGGCTCAACATTCCGTCTGAGGCGACTTTAACACACATAGTTTACAATGAATTAAAACAAAAAATAGCCGGAAAGTAACCTCATAATAAGAGCGTGATTCAATTGGTATAATGGAGCTCCACCGTGGACCCACTTCTCCCGTCCGTACCTTCCAATGCGTCATGCCCGGGTATCAACCCCACAGTACCCACCCCTGCATACCTTCCACCGCAGAGCCGGTATCCGGGTTATGATCCGCTGCATCCCAAATCATGTGCTGTTGGCGGCAAGAAACAATCAGAATGCCTGCCACATCGGTCAAGAGCAGTCCTTTGAGCCCCACTATTCTGACGTTTTTACAACGCTTGGAAATGACTCTGGGGATTGGAGTTTCAACGTGACTCAATTGAAGGGAGCAAAGGCAGGCACGGACATAAGCAAGATCGGTATAGTTACGCAAGTGAGTCTTAAAACAGATAGAAATTGGGTTTCGACTAAGTTGAGGGATCAAATAGGAGGGCAAGTGCGAATTTCAATGCTTTTGAGGCAGTTACTTTCTTAGATATTTATTTAAGCGGATACTTCTTCCTCTTTAATTCACTATTTAACCTTGATTTTGTTATCTAACTTCTTCATTCTATTAGTTTGCTCCAAATCATCAGAACCCTGGACTTCAAAACTCAACAATATCGTTCATATCGCATATCTTCAAGAGATATACCATCTTAAGGTAGCAACATCGATTGCCTTCACCAGCCAGCACCAAGTACAACAATACCTCACCTAACATTTAACTCTCATACTACGCTACCCTATAATCTTAACCAACAAACCATCCTTCACAATGTCCGACTCTACGGTACCCTCCGTGGGCACTAATGCTACAACGGCCCCCGGTGGCAAGCAAAACATCCGCGATCTCCTCAAAAAGCTCTGGCCTTCCGGCAACGTCGTTACTCCCGTCGAGATCGCCAAGGCCATATCTTTGTTCTTCACGAATGAGGTTTCCGCAGTTCAGGCGGCCGCCCTCTTGCAGGCCCTCCACTACACAGAACTCGATCTTCGCGCTGACGTCATGGCGGAATGTGCTGCAGTTATGCAGAAGGCCGCGGCAAAGATTGATGCTCCGGCGTTAAGGCAGGTTATTGAGGCACGGGGTCTTGCTGAGGGTCAGTATCAAGGTGGTCTGGTAAGTTGACATAAAAGGTTGAATATTGTTTGGAAATAATTGATGCTAACCATTAATTTAGTGTGACATTGTCGGCACCGGTGGCGACTCTCACGACACCTTTAACATCTCCACGACCGCTTCAATCATTGCTTCTGCCCTCCTTCTCGTCTCTAAGCACGGCAACCGCGCCTCTACCTCTAAGTCAGGTTCTGCTGATGTCGTCAACTCCATGAAGCCTCGTCCTCCTGTCTTAGAAGCCGTCAAGCCCGACACCCTCGAGAGAATATACTCCCAAGCTAACTACGCCTTCCTCTTTGCCCCCGTCTTCCACCCCGGCATGCGCTATGTTGCTCCTATCCGTAAAGAATTGCCGTGGAGAACCCTCTTCAACAACCTCGGCCCTTTGGCCAACCCTGTTGAGGAGGTTCTCGAGGCGCGCGTTATCGGTGTTGCCCGCAAAGAACTCGGCCATGCTTTTGCCGAAGCCTTAAGACTGGCAGGTGTCCGAAAGGCCTTGATTATCTGTGGTGCCGAGGAGCTGGACGAGCTGTCGTGTGCTGGGAATACTTACTGCTGGATGCTCCAGCGGGATGCTGCCAATGTTACCTATGTTAGGAACTTTGAGGTGTCCCCTGAAGACTTTGGTCTTACCAGACACCCCCTCACCGAGGTTGGCAGTGGCCAAGGGCCCGAGGCGAACGCTGAAATTCTTCGACAGATTCTCAACAATGAGCTTGCTGATGACCACCCGCTTATCGAGTTCATCATGCTAAACACTGCGGCGTTATTAGTTGCCTCGGGGATCGTTGAGGCTGACACGTCAAACATGGGCGAGGGTGACGACGGCAAGGTCATTAAGGAGAGAGGCCCAGGTGATTGCCGGTGGAAGGAGGGTGTGCGGAGAGCCCGGTGGGCGTTGAAGAGCGGCGGGGCGTTGAAGCAGTGGGAGGCCTTTACTAAGGTGACGAATGATATTACACAAGAAGAGAAGTTGAATGAACGTGCTTAGGAAAGAGGCCAAATTCATGGTTTATTGGATGTAATGAGAGGGTAAACCAGTGGAAGGTACAGGTAAATATCATACACCCGGAATATCATGCAGAGATTTGTTCAGTCACGAGATATTAAATTAGTTGTGATTTGCCGTTCAGGCTTATTCATTTATATATCTATGTAGATATGGGGCAATGGGCATGATAGCTTATGGTCCCTTATTGGCGCACTGCCAGGTCCAAGCTAGACAAACAAGATTGAAGAAAAAGAAAACAATGATAAAAAATAGAAAATAGAAAATAGAAAATAGAAAATATGTCGGCAGGAACAAGCCCTAAAAGATCGTTAACTTGGTGATGTCATCACGTATCTGACATCAAACCAAGGTTGGAATTAATAATATGGAAAAGAAAATAGAAAATAGAATAAAGAACGAAGGAATAGTTCCGGGTATCATGTGATGTAATGTACAGAGAGTAAAAAGAAAATAAAGAAACAAAAAGAAAGTCATAAAAAGAACATATCAAGGAAATAAGTCATATACTGCTTAAAAAGCAGGCATCATATCACCCAACGGGCCATCCAACCGCCCTCCCATAACTGTTTCGCTCTCACTCGTCCGTCTCTGAGTCACTTCAAACGACAGCCGATTGACCGACAGCCATCTTCTCATCATATCGTCCCTCTTCTGCGTCGCCGCCACCTCTTTCTTAACATTGAGGCTGGCCGGGGCACGGGTAAGGGGGCGGTATACGAGCATAGATCTGTCAGCAATCTCAGGTTCGATTGCGGGATAGCGAGGAGCTTTATCGGGGAAACTAGGAAGAGACACTGGAACTGTCTGAGAGCGAGCAATGGGGGTGATTTTTGGAGTGAATGAAGGGGAAGGAGGGCGTTGCGTAGGAGAGTTGGTGAGGATAAGGGAATGGCGAGGAGGCGTTGAAAGAGGAGTAGCAGTGTGGTAGACGTCGATAGTTGCGGCGCGTGTGGGAACACGTTTGCTGGAGCGCTTGGGAAATGAAGGAGGGGCAGATGCCAAGGAAAGAGAAGAATCTTCGTCAGCAAATTCACTAACAGCTTCGCCTTCGGGAAGCGGGGCAACAGCCGGGCGGGCAGCAGCTCCTGTGACATCAAGGATGGACTCTTGGAGTTGCCAAGTGTCTAGCGGAACTGTGTTAGAGTGGTTACGGAAGTGCTGGGCTCGAAGATCCTGAAGACTTTTCTGGCGCTTGTGGCGGTCATTAGTGTCAACAGACCGGGAACGATCAGCCTGGTAGTTAGGGCGAGGACGGGTGCTAGACGTCAGAGACTCAGTGGACCGGGAGTAACGGGGTTTCTTGGACTGCGACTGAGTTACTCCAGACTTGGGAGCGGCGGCGGGAACTACAGTCGGGCCGACCTCTGAGGCAGACAAGGATGAGATATCAGGATAAGAAGATTCCGGCGTAATCGTGCTAACGGGAGGGAAATATGAAGCAACTGGCGGAGTTATGTTCGAGCTGTCCTGGCCCATGCGATCAGTGTTGACAGCAGGATCTGTGCGGTTCTTGAACAGAGCCTGAAGTTTGCGCACTTGTTTATTGCTGTTCTCGCGGGCAAGCAACACCTCATAGCTGTCGATGCCCGGCGAGATCTCGCCTTCAACAGTGCTGGCAAACGACGCCGCATTGCGGACGTGGCCAATAGACTCCGACTTGTGCAACATGATCTCCGGGATCGGAACTGTGGCTTTAGCCATGTTAAAACCAGAGTCCATGGGAGTTTCGATATTGCTAAGATTCTTCCTGTGCGAGCGCATGTTACGGCGGGAAGAGCGCCGAGGGACCATGGGCACAGCCTCGAATTCTAAGGGCCGTAGCGGTTTCATGGTTGACTGATTAGTAGCAATTATTTTGGCATCGGCATCGTGAAAGTTCAAGGGATCCGGCATCAGTGATGCGCGGTAACTGGTAGATTCAATTTCAACAGTAGTAGCAATTCCAACGCCAAGTAATGGATTGGTGCCCGTCTGGCTGGTCGATCCGGAGCGCAGAGATATAGATCCCGGCATGGGCGGAGCGACAGGTAATCCAGTGGCTTTGATCTCCATCCCACTATTTAGACTCATGCGACGTAAACTGCCAGCCTCTTCTCCGTCGGAGGAATCAACATCAGTCTCGATAATTTGACTGTATTGCTGATGCATGTGCGAATGAGCCTGTGGGTTGTAGGTCATAGCCGGGGGCTTGGGGAAATTGTCTGTAGAGATGGCAAGTGAGTTTCTCTGGTGGACTGAACCCGCCAGGATGAACACAAGACTTTCTGCGTCAGTCTCTGGGACAATGTTGAAGCGGCCCTCTGCGCGCTGGTCGGCTCGGGGAGGGCGAGGAGGTGCGGGAAGGGGACGAGTTTTTAAAGCTCGCTGGAGAGCCATTTCCCGCTGGGCCTCCATTTCGAGAGCACGGCGCTCTTGGTTGGCGATTTTGCGGGAGAGGGAGCGGGAGTGTTTGGGCCCAGAAGTGCCATTGAGATTGCGGCCCTGGCTGGCAACATATCCAGGAAGTGAGAGTTGTCTCAAAGAAGCAGATGATGATGAAGCTGACTTCTTATCCAAGGGTGGTTGATTACTGACAAATTCACGACTGGTCTGACGACTAGGGTTTTTGATGCGATAGTAGCTGTATCCAAAGAGGCATAAAACAGTTAATACCGCTAAACTGCCAATAACTATTACTGCAATGAACCATGGCTGATCAGTCAAGGGCTGATCTACAACTGATGATGAATTTGAGGAGTTATCATTGGACGTAGATGCAGGTTCAGAGTTAACAAAATCTGAGTTGGAACTGCTGTCGCCAGTTGCGGTAGTGCTGGCAATACTGTCGTCGTAGCGGGACCATAAAAGAACGCTGGGTGCCATTTTGTGGACCAGGATTGTGTATGCGAGAGTTATTGATTACTGAAGGAGTCGTGTAAGTGACTGCTGGGGTCTAAAAAGACCAGGTCTTCGGAGAGTGATATTGGGAGACGGCCTCTGATGATATTGTGTTGTGTGTTGTCTTACAGTGACGGCCCTCGGGCTTGAATGTGGAGACAAATCGTATTGAATAGAGGATTAAGGTAATAGAAGGCGCGGGACAACATCGGGGGGAGGGAGTTGCGAGCTTGGATTATACCGTAGTCGATATTGAGTCGCTCAAATAAGAAGTAAGTTGGCGCAGAGCTAAACGGCAGCGAAGGGGAAAGAAGCCAACAGTAAGACCGAGAAGCCAGATGAAGTTGAAGGACAGGATACTCCTAACTATATAGCCAAGTATAAGTATAGATCGGCGGCGCCAGCGGCGTCAACGTCAGCGATGCTTAGAACCAGGCGTTGCCGACAAAGTGACAAGGGGTGGATGAACAGGTTAACTGGGATCTCTTTGGGATCACAGACAGTGGTTGTGGGCTATGGCTGCTATTGTGTCAATGCTTCGGCTGGATAGACATCGATGTTATGCGTTGAGGACTTCCGAGATGAGGCGGCAAAAATAACAGTCAAGCAAGGATTGCAAATCCAAGAAATCAAATAATAAGGCCAAGGGGTTGGGCGAGAGAGGGCGCAGAGATTCAAGCAAAAGAAGCCGTGCAATTGATGGCTTGCGAATATGACGTCTGTGTCAATGGGCAGGCGGCAGCTGGCAGAGTAAATAGTTGGCGGTATTGGAGGATGGAGATTTGCCAAAGTGTGGGAGATTCTCGTCTCTAAAAACTGAGGCAGAAGAATTTTCTCTGTATGGGTTGTGTCCTAGTTGATGAGGAAGGCAGTAGCAGATGTAAAGTCGATATATATATGGTTGACTGCCAGTCAAAGGAAGGAAGGTAGCATGTATTGATTAGGGAAAGGACTGACGATGCTTGCTACACTATATCAAGATAACTTGGGGGAAAGAACGTACAACGGATTGTTCAGGATATAGAAGGGAAATAAATAAAAATACAAAATCACTATTAAAGGAAAGAGCTGTCAGCTCCACGAGACGGGAAGGAGGGATGGGCATGGCTTCCCTTTTCTACAAAATCACTTGAGACCCTCTTTCCGTTTGTACTGATGGCAGGAAACGACACATTCATAGAGACACCAATATAGCAACACAAACAGCGCACATGAATAGCCTCAACCTCAATTGGCGCATTAAGATACCCAGTTCATGAAGAGTCTCGGCCCGCCAGTAGCTCGTTGGCGGTGGCGTAGACTACGAAAATTGGCGGGCGTCGGTGCTCTGTGGTTCGTCTATAATAGGTTATGGGTATATTATGCTATATAGATAAGTCTCTGATCAGCAAAGCCCGGACCTTTTTTTTTGTACGGGAGTCCGATATGGGAGACGTGGAAGTGTCCGGGGTAAGCGTGGAATGCAGGCTTACCACCACACCCCCGTCTAGGACCACATTTTGAATTTTGAAGATATAGTTCTGCGTTGAATATTAGAATATTACAGCCCAGTTGGGCATCATGGCTGATAAGCAAAGCAAGCAGTTACTTGCAAGTAGCGACACAAGTCAGCAGTGTCGGTCGCTGTTAGTCTCCGTAAATTTTCCCGAGTTACGCAGCTAGGAACTATTGTCTTGGACAGCCGTTTTGTCGGTCTCGCCCACAATTGTGACACCCATCTTATTATACATTGTCTTAACCAGCCCATGATACTTCCCACCGCATGTTCCCTCTATTACTAACTACTAGTAATCCGCAACCGTGATTCCCAATGAGCTGTGATCACAATCCACCCACAATCTCACATCCATCCTACAGTTTCAGGGCTAATGGACAGACGATATTCTTGCTGAAGTGGCGAGCTTGTCTTGTGTCCATCACCACCTGCCATTGCCATTGACCCCACCATTACATACGACCTACAGATAAATCCCCAACCAGGGTCATAAAAACCACCCACCCGCACAGACTATCAGCCGCCCAGACTTTTCCTTCACTACCAGCACCGATCGCTGCAGGCCTTTACGGCTAAGAATAGAACAAAAGGCATATACTAACAATAAAGATATGCTCTCACTGGACATACCGAGTAGGTGGCATGAGAGATGCATACAAGGTTTTGGGTGTAGCCAATCAGCAGAAGACAGGGAGTGTTTATGTGAGCAATAATGTTTGAAGCGGGATATTCTTTTTTTTTTTAAAATAACAAAAGGTAGTTCCATAGTTGGGAATTGGGAGCGAGAAACGCATAGTGTGCATTATAATGGTATATATCACCACGCGTTGTTTTCATGTTTTGTGGCGTTAGAGATCACACAACATATCTGGCGTGAGAGAAACAATATCTGTGTCGTATTTTGATGCTTTCTGGGTATCATTAGGCTACTCGAAAGAGAATTTATGAGATGTTTTTAGAATATTCACATTGGGCTCAGAATTATCGCTGACGGCTCGCATATGGTGGGAGTGACTTACACCTGGATCCCAGCGAATCAACAGTCATATATAAGACAGTGCACTAACTGTGTATATAACACGCAAAGTGTTAGTTTAGTACAGTGCTTTATGCACTGTATTCTGTATTCATGAATACACTACTGGATACTATCACGACTATTGTGCTTCCCATTATTTTTCATTCTGCACTTATGCCATCAAGTTTCTCGCTACCCACACAAACAATCCTCCTTTACTCTTGAAGAAATATACAGCAAACTCCCCACAAACATAGTTTGTGGCTCGCCCTAAGTGACTGCCGTGGCTGTGTCCCTCCTCCATCATACGTTCTCGACTTTCCATACCACCCCTGCTAGCTAGTTACTTACACTCTGCCGATTATTGACTGCGGCTAACAAGAATTCCCTCTGTCACATTTGCCAGTTCAATAACAATAAATAGTAAGAAATAGCAAGCCACACATACACTCACTTGGGGCTGAGCTATACAGCCCAACTCAAACTTGCCAAAGGGCGATCATTACTATTTTACTCGTCTAGTCTCTTTCGTCCAGTCCTGGCTTTGGCTTGGTCGCGCTATCTAAGCGGCGGCGTAGCTAGTTGGGACTATCGACTATCGATCAGACGGCCCTAGACCATAAAACAGAGTTCCTTGGTTCGTGGTCACTCCAAGAAGCGGGCTATATCTTGGTTTGCTAGATTAGTGAAGACACATTATGTTTCGTCTCTCTTAGAAGCATAAGGTGAGATCAGTTCGTGCAAATACACCCTAACCGTGTTTTTCAACGCGTCTATATCGGTTAACTAGATCGTCAATTTTGAGCAGAGGTTTGTGTGATCGTCCATTTTGATGCGTCACGCCGCAAACTTAACTGTTTTTAGTGTTATTTTTATTCTTTTATTTTTATTTTTCCTTATCTTTCTTTAGATTTCTTAAAATCATCACAAATTCATATTATCATCTTTACGACCCTTTCAGTCAACCCATCTCGAGATCATCAGGTTAGAATTCTAGTAATTTGTGGAAGGCAATAAGCGAGCGGCGTTGAGAAGTCTTAAATCGTGTTCCATGGCGTCACTTAAGGTATGGAGGGCAATCAGACTTGAAAGTCCAATATAGCGTTTGTCCTATAGACTCTGGTGCGCATGATCTGTCGAATCCCTAGATGGACATAGAATGCCACCAAATAATCGTTTAATAGACCCAGAGACATTGTTTAATAGGGGGTTCGATATTAATACCGGCGTCAGGTGGACTAGAAATTCCTGATAACCCATAACATTACTATCATCAAGTCGAACTCTCAGTGGAGTAAGACCCCAATCTTCTAACTCTAAACAACTTTATAACATATATATACCAAAGCAGTTCGTTTATCCGTATCAAAATGTATATTTCAAGATTCAAATCAATGCCAAAGCATATAGTACTCAGCTAATATTTGGGGAAATATCCTCGACACAATGGAATCATATATTGTTTCTGTGTATTGAGGACGCCAGATCTTACAATGCGAAACATAGAGGCGACTCTGTGGTAACGGGGCACATAGTGGTCGTGAGGTTGCAGAATAGAAAGCATCGTGGGATTTATCGTCACAAGGACTGTTTCGTAGTGAGACAAACAGCGTCCGGATTCAAAGAGGAATGGCTATAATATGAGGATATTCCTTCTATAATGATATCGAAGTTTCATATGGATCTATATCCCATATTACACTTGGCTCTTCCATCTTCAAACCTTCAATTCAGATGGTTCGCCTATACTTGTTTCTCATACAGTATTGTACAGATTAAAAGAATTCGCAGGTACATGCATAACCTCATCATCTCCCTTCATGGTGATGGTGTTTCTGTGTTTGTTTTATCTGCCACGTAAAAAAGGCGACCTCTATTTACACCGTGGATATATAGAGATTTGCGGTTTTTCTTTTGTATAATCAAAAATAAATCACTAGTAAATCGAACATCATAAGGCTGTATCCCTCGATCTTTATCAGCAGACTTTTATGGGATACATATAAAACTCGATTCAACGACTTACAAGTATTCCCGGATATGCAGATCATGTGCCCAACATTTCCCGCCCTAGCATTATCTAACTTCAAAACCATGCTTTTCCATGCCCTTGGGAATCCCACTATATAAGTGCATAGCCGGCCATGAAAGCTAAAATCTGTGCCTCGATATGCATCGGCACACCAATAGTATATCAAGTATTTAATATTGAAATAGGAACCAACAATATTTAGAAATTGAATCTTGTCGTAGGTATACTTGAGGCACATCATACAAACCGGGGTATTAAGTATCATGATAAAGGCTATACGTGTGAGTATTTTCCCACGGTAATATTGGAAAATACTGGAGACTTAACAAGATACTCAGTTTGACTCAAGATCTTGTAGACCTCGGCAACACTTTCTCCGGAAAATCACTATCTTTGTATTTAGTTTCGAGATTGAATTGAAAACAATAGGGTTACTGTTATACCATAACCCTGGACAGCAACTTACAGTGCATGCGATAGATATTAACACATGGCATATACGCTTTAATTATAAACACAAACCCAGTGCCCGATATTAAACGAACACATGGTTGCATTATCGGGAATTCCGGCCTTTCTTAGCTTGTACTCCAGAAATCTACCCCGGACTCCAAAGTCTCCAACTCGGCCCCTTCCGCACTTGCCTCATTATTTTCTGACTCGTATCATTATTTTTTGACTTGTCTCATTATTTAAACCCCACCCCATCTGTCATATTCTCACCAGCAATACCATTAGCCTCAGCCAAACTCCCCTCTACGCCAAACATGTTCCCTACCGTCCGGACCGTCCTGGCCAGATCCCCCAGGGCCCTTCTACGCCCTTGGGCATCCCCATTACTACGTCCTTACTCAACTCAAACCACCCCTACGAAAGCCAGCAATATCCTCCCCCTCAGTGGCATCACCGTCCTTGACATGACCCGTGTCCTCGCAGGCGTAAAGCTCCACCCCTATGATTTTTCATGCCCACCTATCTAACAAACAACCTTCCAGCCATATTGTACACAAATTCTTGGAGATCTCGGGTAGGTGGCATTTTCTTTGATAGTAGAGATGCTTAGCTAACCTTCTGGTAGCGCTGAAGTTCTGAAAATCGAGCATCCCGTTCGCGGCGATGATACCCGTGCTTGGGGTCCACCGTATGCTCCCTACGAAGTCGAAGCTGGCCGTTCCGGCCCTGGTGAATCCGCATACTTCCTAACTGCCAACCGGAACAAAAAGTCACTCGGCCTGTCATTCCAATCGCCTGCGGGTGTCCGGATCCTGCATGAGCTCGCTGCCCACTGTGATGTTTTGGTTGAAAACTACCTCCCTAATTCTCTCAAAAAATACAACCTGGATTACGCCACGCTATCCAAGATCAACCCGAAACTTATCTATGTCTCAATTACGGGATATGGACAGACGGGGCCATATTCGCCGAGAGCCGGATATGATGTGATGGTTGAGGCAGAGTTCGGCTTGATGCATATTACGGGAGCGAGAGATGGTCCACCCGTGAAGGTTGGAGTTGCCGTGACTGATTTGACGACGGGGCTGTATGCAGCACAAAGTGTGTTGGCAGCGTTAATGCAGAGAGGGTTAACGGGAGAGGGACAATGGGTGGACGTCTGCTTGAGTGATTGCCAAACAGCAACTTTGGCAAACATTGCGAGCAGTGCGCTGACAAGTGGGAAGCCGGATTCGGGTAGATGGGGGACGGCGCATCGTAAGTTGAGGGATCTGTGATTATCTTAAGAGTCAAGATGTACTAACTTCAAGTTAATTAGCTTCCATTGTGCCATACCGGGCTTTTAGGACGAATGATGGAGACATCTTGCTTGGTGGAGGAAACGACAAACTATTTGGTATTCTTTGCAATGGTATAGGTCGTCCCGAGTGGAAAGATGACAACCGCTACAAAACCAATGCTCTGCGCGTATCTAACCGCCAAGAGCTTGAAAAGGATATCGAGGATATCACCCAAACCAAGACTACAAAGGAATGGCTTGACGTCTTCGAAGGCTCCGGCCTTCCTTATGCTGCCATAAACGATATCCAAGGCACTCTTAACCACCCGCACACCAAGGCCCGCAACATGGTCGTTGAAATGGAGCATGACTACTGTGGCCCGATCAAGGTCATAAATTCACCCGTAAAGTACTCTAATATGACCGCAGGCCCTCGGACTGCTCCACCGGTCTTGGGGCAGCATACGGATGAGATCCTTAAGGGTGTCCTGGGTATGGCCGAAGATGAGATTGCGGAGTTGAAGGCGGATGGTGTGATTCGCTAAGACAGAGTGGACAGATTTTGGGTGAAGTGATACCGGGTGCCAAAAGGACGGGGATGGCTAAGTGGACATGGCTGAGAACTAGCGTGACACAACCCAAAGTATCGGGCATAGAGTCAGGTAGAAAGGCACCGACTGGCCCAAACATCTAGATAATTACCCCGTATATCAATATTTAATCCCAAATACATATTCCAGAAATATCAACAGATCATCCTCATGCTTGGATCATGCGGTAAAACTACCTTTCTGGGCTGGTGCGTGTATATGAGGGTAGCGATCAGCCCGCTCCATGGCGTCCTAGCGGAAAGACAGGTTGATCCTACTTGTTCCTCTTTGGGATCGTCTGGGGCATGGTAGAAAACGGGGTGGCGGCTTTTGGGTTGGGGCAGCGGTCAGACAACAGAGGCAAATAAAGGGTTCCATCAAGGGAATCACGGGGTTGATGGGATGGGCTACAGTGAACAAGACACTTCTGATTGAGGCAACTTCAGGTGAAGTGAGGTGAGGTGTGAGTAGCGGATAAATGAGGGTGTGCACATACATGCAGAGCAAGGGACATACAGCCGAGTATGCATGAGAATAAAGTGGCAGGGGCATGCGGCTCAAGCACACGTAGGCGTGAAGACTCAATGACGGACTAACGGGACATATGAGCATGAGGATAAAGTAAGGTGATTACCCACCATATATGCGTGTTCAGGGCTAATGAATGCCGTGATTGTGGGGGGATTCTAGCTGAGACTGGAACGCTAGCGACCCTTTGGGTTTGCCATGCACTGATAAGAGCGAGTGGTAAACGCATACATTATTCGAGAGTATCAATGAATGTCGTGGCTATTGAGGTCGAGCAGGGCACGAGCGGCGGTTGATGGGAGATCTCGGTTACCGGACAGCAGGATAACGTGCGGAGTCGTGACAGGCTTGGCGATAAATCACCGAATTTTGACACTTGGCCGACGACCGATGATAGTTTCGATGATTTGTGGATGGAAGAGATAAGATAGCGGAGTGGTGTCATGTGATGAATCATAAACAAAGAGAGCAATATCTCTTTCGGGAAAACAACATCCCGTGATAGCTATTATTCTGCCCTTTGTTGCCGGAGGTCGGTGACGATTACAACTTCCGGATAATAGAATGTGCTATATTCTAAACCCGATTAAGTCATTGATTCCGCTGTTCACCCTGACGGCTTCAAGGGCACGCGGAAGCTGCATAACCTTTTGACCGACTGCTAGATTTCCCCCTTGGTTGACCCCGTCGTCCAGAGGCTCAAGTAGTGGACATATACGGGCGATCACAGGCCAGAAACAGACATCAATTCAAGAGTGATGGCAGATGGCCCTGGCCGTCAATTTTCTGTTCTAGGTTAACAGTCGTGCTGCGTCAAGCTCAACATGCAGAACCAAGAATTAATTCAGCAATTAATAGTGATAATTTAATTACTACAGGGTTTCCCAAATAGGGAAACGGTAAATGTTTGGGAGAATTTGTACCTGGTAGGCATTGTAATTAGGGCCGCAAGTAGGGCAATACGGGTGCTACTGCTCACCCCACAATGTGCTAAACCTAGGTGTAAACGAACGACACTTGCCCACGATCAGCCCACTTCTCGACCAACCCAGGTCCTGCGATTTGATTTCAGTTTTGAGTTTGGGAAACAACATACGTGAGAGGGCTCATTCCCCAGCTCTTTGCAGAAAATATGGTGGCCAATGTTCCTCTTTATTATGAGCCTGTGAGATATGAGTGGCTAGTCAAATGAGGAAACGGGAGTCGGGGACGTAGTCATGAAGTAAGGAAGGAGCCCACGAACAAAATCAGATCACCAATTTGTGGTGAGCCCAAGAAGACTTTTCTTCACGAGCATCGTCCTGGATTTTACTTTTGATTTTCCTTTCTCTTTTCCTCTATTTGGAAATTTTGGTCTTGCTTTCCTGATACCAAGGCTTATTGATTATTTTTTACTGATTTTTGCTCAACTGCTCAAATTTATACTCGAACGTACTACTCTTTTATTCACTGTTCTCGAACTAAATGCCCTAGCTCGGTTTAGTCTTCCGCCATCTTTTTTCAACGCCTTAACAATTTCTCGCTTCGCATACCCTGTTCATCCTCCACGACCTCAACCTTTTACCATCAAATGACGGCCAGACCTCCAATCGAATCATCTCTCTTTCACTTTCGACCTCATTCCTCTTATTTGATCTCAAGCATCACTGCCCCCAACAATTCTTATTGCCAACCGTCTCTTCAAACAACAGCTCGCTGCTCTCCAGATTTGGGCGGTCCTGTGTCACTGTCGTCACCAGTTCTCAGCTCGGCGACTACCGGCACCTCGTACTCACACCCACCATCACACCGGCATTCAAACTCATACAGTAGTGATCGTATCTCATTCAAATCCAGTCTAGACATCGAAATGACTGATCGGCCTGTCCTGCCGCCGCCCCAAGGCTCATCGGCATCAAAATTCTCGCTCTCCCCTACGGCTCCGCCGATGCAACACCAGCCAAGTTCTCTGCTGCCTCAAATCAGACCGGGTCCGCCGAGATCGCATATATCACAGCCCCATAGTTTTCACGAGGTTGCTATGTCCTCCCATAAATCTTTTGGACAACTGCCTCCCATGAACTTGCATCCCGAATGCCAGGATGAACTTCGGCGCCCCGTACTTGACATGACACCGAGCCGCATCAGTACTCAAGTATCCGAATATGGTCACTCTCGTTCGCAAAGCCATGGATTACCGCATATGGAAATGGACTCGCCATTGAGCGCTGCGCCTTCCATTCATGGCTCTGATTCAGGTCGTTCTGTCCACTCCCATACACTTACCTCTAGTGATGAAGTTGCAGCCTTGATCGCTCTGCGTGATCTCAAAGGTGCTTCTGATCATGCTGCGCCTGACGCATCCCATTCATCTACATCTCATGGCAACGACTCGTGCCTTGCTTCTGTGCCTGAAGGTGTTGTCGCTGTCTCTGAACCGGCCAAGGTAGTTTACTATCCAGAGCCATCGTCGTCCCTCAAGCTATCCCAGTCATACATGCCTACGTCCCCCGTCCAGTCTTATCGTCGCCAGTTTGGAAGCGAGACATCCCGTTATATTCTTCAATGCACCCGCTCTACAACTGGTATAAATGACATTGTCTCGGCTCGGTTTGATGAATTCCGCCGTCGCAACCATGCTGTTACTATGGCTCTCCCTACAAAGCGCAAGCATGATGATATCACCGAAGATCAGGAACGGAGCATCACAACTGTTCAACCGCTTCCCAAAATTCCTCGTCCTACGCCCCGCAAAAAGAAGGCCTCTGACGGCATATCTCGGTGCTCGCACTGTGAACGACAGGCCCAAACTGAAGATAACGCACTTGTTGCATGCTCTAAATGTGATGAATTATGGCATCAGCTATGCCATAGCCCCGAAATCGGCAAAGAGACTGCTGCATCACCGAGTGGATGGAAATGTTCACTGTGCTTGACGGAAGAGGAGGATATGGCGAGATACCGACAATCTCGCCAAGAGATGCTGGAGTCAACACGGCGCAAAACGGATGTAGAAGCCTTGCGGGAGAAATATGTGCGAACATTACCACTGGGTATTGCACCAAAGGCACCTGAGTTAGTGGGATTTGGAGCAGGTGAGGCCACCGAAGATCAGGTAAGTTGATTGTTGAGCAACCGATTAGCTATCTTGCACCGTTGAGCCGCAAATATTTAACCGGATTAATCTGGGTTTCTCACATGCAGAGAAGTCTATTTGGCTGGTGAGACATGCTGGCAATCGAGCGAGTTCTCTTCTCAATTTCCCCTTGTATATACATACAACCACAGTGGCGTGATGCTGACATGATGTACTCATAGCGCTTTGATTATTTCTCATCCTTAAATCGTACTGAGCAACTGGACCTTCTCAGTGTCTGCGATAAACTAGAGCCCAATCTCTTGGCAGAGGTGCTTACCACTATATCCGCCCGGTATCCTGATATGCTTCTCTTTGGATCCCCAGACTGGCTTAGCCTTATCACTGTTTCTACTGGAAGGGCCTCTGATGACATGCCAAGCCGTGCTCCTAAAGCCCCGGTATCCTCTAGCCGTACAAAGGCTCATTCAGTGGCACGGAAGCACCTTGTTAATACTGTAGCATTGCCATGTCACTTGGACACCCGCGCTTATATCCCCCGTCCCAATATTGACGCCCTCTACCGCAAAGAACAAGTTTCTAGCCAGCAATCTGCCACCCCGGGCAGGAACAACCACGGATATAGCCAGCACCCGGCGACGCCGGCGTTAGAGCCCTCGAAAAGCGCAACCCCAGATGACGACGTTGATGCACTCCCAGCGACATGGCCAAGAGCTGGCCACGGAATGTATGCCAATTTGTTGGCAGATAGTGCGGATGAGAAGCATCTAGTGGACTCGAGAGATGCTGTAGCGTTCCATCATTTTACAGTGGATGGGAGAGGAAGGCTGTTACCAAAAATGGCCGTTGCGGCGTTAGTTTGACCATGATGGAGCAGGTGGCGAGTGCGTATACGTGAAGATAGAAAATCTTGTGAGATAGCACTGATCCGGACAGTGTAACGGTATATTCGTGTGGTTATACTGTTTAGTGGGTTATAATCCTTGCGTTGTTTAAACGTGTTATTGTATTCTAGTTTCAAAGACTCTCTACTTATTCAACCGGCGACTCTCAGGAATCGTCGTATCGCGGAACACAGAAGCGATTTTGAGCTCTTAACGGCCTATATATTCAATGTATACTATATATTCATTTCCATCAAGTTGCAACAGAACGTGCTATTAGACCCAAAATGATTATAGTATGTAACTCTATTAGTTGTTTTGGATAATCGGTTGAGTGAAGTTGTTGAGAAGGCGTAGTCCAAAATCTTTAAAAAGAATCTTTATTTTTTGTATTATTCATTTGTTTGACTGTCGTTCGACAAAAAAGGTAGCTGCATAAATGGTCTGATTTCTGAATCCTTCATGTCGCAAAGGAAGCATCATTCACCGAAGAAATCCTCGACTCACCGAGGAATCCAATGAGCCTCAAAGCCCACACCGACCCAACATCACCTAAACTAACAGTATCAAAACAAGTCACTCTCTATGCTCATTACTTCATGATTTAGACCCTATCTCTCTCTCCCCTCACAATGTCCCTTCGCCTCCAATCCCTTTTCCGCGCAACTCATCTCAAAGTCCGTCCCCGCCACTTCACCACACTATCTATCGAATCCTCCTGCGACGACACCTGCATCGCCCTCCTTCGTACGCCCTCTGCCACCCTCCACTATCCTGCCACTCTTCTCCATCACGCCAAGTCCACTTCCGACAACCGGGCATTTGGCGGCGTCAACCCGCCCGTCTCCCTCGCCTCGCACGACCGGTCAATCGGTCAGCTCCTCAAGGAAACTCTCGATGTTTTGAAAAAAGAGCATGGCCACGATGCAAAGCCGGATCTCGTGGCGGTCACGAGAGGCCCGGGAATGTCAGCGAATTTAGCGGTCGGCTTAAATGTTGGGAAGGGTGCGGCGGTTGCTTGGGGGGTTCCGTTTATTGGAGTGAATCATATGCAAGCACATGCGTTGACTCCCCGGATGGTCAGCGCACTATCTGGCGATCCTTCGTTATCTCCCAAGTTCCCGTTTCTGACGTTACTTGTATCCGGAGGCCACACAATGCTCGTCTTATCTTTGTCCCCAACCAGCCATAAAATCCTCGCATCCGCCGCAAATATTGCAATTGGTGACGCCCTCGATAAATGTGCCCGGCACATCTTGCCTCCGGATGTCTTAGAATCATCCCCCGATGTCATGTATGCCCGACACCTAGAATCTTTTTCATTCCCTCCCGATGCCCCCCTATCATCCCACAACTATGCCCCACCCCGCCGCCGCGTCGACGAAATTACCCCGCAACCTCATCCTGCCGGCTGGACCCTCAGGCCCTTTCTCTCCTCCTCGCGCTCCATGTCCTATAATTTCTCTGACGCTGAAAGTCAAATCATCCACCTACTCCGTGCCCGTGATAACACCATGTGCGATTCCGACCGCCGTCTCCTCGCAATCGATACACAACGGCTCCTCTTTGAACATCTTCTTTCTCGTGTTCTACTGGCCTTGGCATCCCCAGAGCTCTCCTCGGTACTCCCTCAGTTAACGACCCTTGTAATCTCCGGGGGCGTCGCTTCAAACAAATTCTTGCAGTTGATTGCAAAAGAAATGTTAGCAGCGCGAGGGTTCCCGGGAATCAATGTTGTGGCGCCGCCGGTGAAGTGGTGTACAGACAATGCGGCGATGATTGCGTGGACAGGAGTAGAGATGTATGGGATGGGCTGGAGCACTGATTTGGGGGTTTTGCCGTTAAGGAAATGGGCAATTGATGATGAGGTTGAAGGTGGGATATTGGGGAGAGACGGATGGATAAAAGAGGAGATAGAGGCAGGAAAGAAAGAGTCCAGTTGATAAACTGCACCTCTTGTGTACTAACAATTTGTATTATATAATCAATAACTTATACCCATGTCACGTATTATCACACACTCATAGAACATCAGCCATTGATACAATATTTCCATTAACTGTGAAGCATCATCATAATAAAGCCAGACCTGTTCATTTGCAGGCATCACTGGCATTAAAGCAAAACCCAAAATACCCATCTTCCTCTTCCCCTCTTCCTGTCTGCTGTTCTACCTCCCTCCGTCCTAAACAACCTTAGTCCAAGTTCGCCGTCACGTTGGTGAACTCTCCCTTCTCCAGCTTCGTGTTCCAGAAAATCGGGTTCATATCCGAGAAGCCATGTCTGACCCACCCAGTCTCCTTGATATGGTACAGGTTAATGTAACCACCAGAGTAAGCATCACGATGACCAGCCGCCAGGATACTCCGTCTTCCCAACTCCAAAGCTTCCTCCTCCGTCAAATCATAATGATACTCCGCATCCAACACACCATAGGCAAATGTCTGACCGGACCCCACACAGAACAGATTTCCCGCCAATCTCGTCCCATCTGAATCAACATAGTACAACGCCGGGCCCTCCTCCTTAGTCACACCCGCACACATAGTTCCCATACTCAACCCCATCCCCTTGTACGAATACACCAAGTTCGCCAAAATCTTCGACGCCGCCGCAACCGAAATGCGCTTCTTGTGTCTAAGCTCATGCAGACGGCACTGCATACCAAGCCACGCCAGCCAGTACTGGCAGTCGGCGGCACCACCGGCGAGTGTACCCAGCAGCATGTTGTTGATTTCAATGACCTTCTTGACAGTCTGCGAGGCAATCCAGTTACCTGCAGTCGCACGGGAATCTGTCGCGGCGATAATACCACCCTTGAAACGGAAGGCAAGCGTCGTGGTACCGTGGGCAATTTTGATGGGGCATTGAGGATTCGAGCGGTCGTCAGTCATGGCGCGGAGCCAGGCGTCGGGCTATAGATTAAGGAGACGTTAGCATCAGAGAAAGATCTAGAGAAAAAAGGGTGGATTGGGGAGAGGACGTACGTTGGCGATGGGAGGCATGGCAAACTTGAGGGAAAGACCGGGCATGGGGGAGTCGAGAGACATAAGTTGCATCTCCTCGTCGAGGACAAGCTCTTCGTCCCGTCTGCCAGCGGGCTTGCTGAATTGGGCGACCAGGGAATCCATTGTGATTGTTGTGTGGTGGGGGAGAGGTATCTAGCTGTTGTGATGATATGCAATCGCGGGGTTGTGAACAGTAAATCCAATGTACCTGGTTTCAGGAACACAAATGACGAAATGTAAATCACTCAAAAAGGAAAACTAGCCAAGATAAAAGCCAAGTAGTGAACAGTTGAAATGATAGCTAATTGGATATCGTCAATACCAAATTATCGTCGGTTGTATCGCAAGATTCCAAGCTCAAGGGAAGGCTGACGTTGGAAGTGGGCTGGCTACAGGGTCCATCTCTCTGAAGCTGTGTAGCTCAGGCAGCTGGTGTCTTCGCGTCAGCTCCTACCATGGCTAAGCTTTAGCCAGCTAAAGCTTGGGACAAGGATAGATGACGGACAGCCTAATAGTGGGACACAGTGATGAGGTGGCGTAACTTAAGTATACATGGGGCGTTTTGATGAGCAATGTGGCGCATATCCAACGACGTCTGTCACTTGTAAATAGGAAATTGAATTTGTGCACGATACGTATTAATAATGATTCAATGTATTCTTTCTAATCAATACAACCATGTATAATCTTCATGACAGATAAATAAAACCAAAACAAAAGAAACTCGCAAAAACGAAAATTGCCGGCCTAATCTCTATGAAAACAGGGAAACGCCTAAAAAGACTAACGAGCTACAAAAGAAAACGATGAACTAAACAAAGCAAACACAAAAGTCATCGGCGATTCCCAACAGAGACAGCCATTCCCACCCACATCCGTCCAACCATTATATAACCAAAAAAAACAATAAAAGAGCAAATGAAACAGAGATTCAAAAAATAGCGAGAGTTACATTAATAACAGCCCCAAAAACGCCAGGAACTAGCCACCAGCCACCAGAATCGTTTGACAACTTCTCAGGAAGGAGTAGAATCACGGCTCGTAGGCGGTCTTGATTCCGGACGCTTGCCCAAAAAACCTCGGCGAACCTGCGAGCGAGGCGAGTCACCCTGAGGTTCATTAGGAACAAACGTGCTCTTGATAGTAATGACACCATTCTTGACGGGGATCTCCTTAGCCTGGCCAGATCCACTGTCATCAACAAAGTAAAGAGCATCCCCCAAGTCAGTATCGGAGGAGAACGTGTGATGTTCCTTGACCTGAAGCTGGAACGCCGCATCGGGAGTGCAGGTAGTCTTGAAAGACTCATCCCACTTGATTATGCCTGAGGAGGGAGACCGATGCTTGGTTTTGCCAATTGTCTTCTGTTTAGGAGTAGTCTGGATAATAGTGACGTAGACATCCTGTCCAGATTCATACCCAGTAGCCGATACAACGCTAAAGGTCGCTGTGCCGCTGCCAACCTGCATGGTGCTGGTCACTGACGCAGCCCCGATAGACGTAGTCCTGGCATGCCCGAGAGCCCCATCACTACCCGAACCATTGCTAGGTGTCACAGGCCGTTGGCCATTCTCAAGCGTATCACGGCGCAGTGCGTTACCGGAAGCAGGTCCTTTAGGTGACACTTCGCCTGGCATGACTATGGCAGGCACATCAACAAGAGTAGACTGGCTGGGAGTGGGCTCCTCCTCACGCTTGGTACGGAAACCACGCTTGATGAACGAGGCACCTTTGCCAACACCTGAGACAACGCCAGTGCCGACAGCACCGACAGCCTTGATTGGGACGCCACCAACACCAGTGAGGATACGTGTGGGAGCACCGATCATAGTACCAGCGAAGGTAGAAGTACCCTGGCGAGTGCGAGTAACGTAGTTGGGGCGGAACAGAAGCTTAACCACAATGTGACCGTTGGTACCCTCAAGGGGAATCTTCTTCTCGAAGGGACGGAAAGGTTCCAGATCAGCAAGGTCAATCTTGCCAGGACCGAGGAAATCAGGCTTATCAGCAAAGTCATAGTCAAAAACATTAGCCATAAGGACACCGCCAATCCGATCGGAGATGAGGGTCTCGAAGGACTCTTGCCAAACAGGATTGAGGGTCTTCTTAATGATCTTGGACTTGTAAATCTCAACCCCATTGTATTCGAACTTAACAAAGGGGTCACTCTTGCCATTACGATCAGCAGCAGGCAAGTTATGTCCACTGATGAGGTCAACACGCAAGCTACCCATATTGTTGATGCTTTCCTGAGGGTCTAGATCCATCTTGATCGGAATGTACTTGAGACTAATACGGACATTGCTCAATTGACCATCTTGATCTCTCAATTTGAGAATAGTCGGGTTGTTCAGGCATTGCTTCAAAGTTCCAAGAGTATCACCAGTAAGCTGCGAGAGGGTACCTTCAATATCAACTTCACCTTCCTTGTCCGACTTCTCAACGATACGCATCGTCAGACGGGAGAAATCGAGCTCACGAACAACGCAGTCGCCAATCTCCTCGAAAGTGACAGTCTTCTGGCGAGCAACAGAAGAAGAGTACGAAGGGAAAGCCATATCATCAACGAAAACCTGGATACGAGAGTTGGCGCGAGGAAGTTCGGCATCCATGAGACGGAAAATAAGAAGACCAGATTGATAGCGCAGGAGATCCTGGGGGGTAAGGTGAACCTTGGGGGGGCCGCGGGGAGTAGCAGGAGACATAGGCGTAGTGGGAGTCGAGGGGACATCAAGGGAGGTGCGACCTTTGGCGTCTGTTGAGACACGAGGGGCGACCTCAAGGGTGGTAGTCCGGATATTATCAGTCCCATTGGTCTTAGTTCCATTAGTGGTAGTTCCGTTAGTTTGGGGAGCAGCAGTCTCAGCAGCAACCTCGCCAAATTCATTGACTTGAGCTTCAGCGCGCTTCTTCTCGGCCGCCTCCACTTCCTCGGGGTCAGCCACGTTAATGCACGGGTAGAAAGAGGCAGTGTAGATAAGGTTTCCCTTAGCCACACCCTTGCCATGAAGACGCAGACCAGCAGAAACCTCCTCTTTGAGATCGTGAACACGGTATTCGCCATTCTCCTCCTGAGAGATGAAGTCTCCAGTGGTGATTTCGATAAGACCCAAGCTACGATCCTTGCCCATCTTCTCCGCGTCCATGACCTCAAGAGTAAGACGTTCGCGCTCTGAATGAACAGGAACATAGAGAATCTCATTGAATACAGGGTTCAGATCGTTCATAAAAGTGACGGTACGAGCCCTCTCAATACCAGTAAGTAAAACACGGACGTATGGATCAGACTTGCCAAGAGCCTCATAATTCCGGAGATCGGTAGCACGCTTGAAATGAAGACGCATAACACCAATAGGGGTCATGTAACCACCAGTGCCACTGAGAACACCAGAGATCTGGACAGGACGCCACTGAGCACGAATCTTGACACGGCCAGTCTGGGCACCAGAAAGGTGGAACCAGTCTTTGCCCTCATCCATACACTTGAGAAGATCATCCAGCTTAATCTGGTACTTGCCCAGAACCTGGTCACCAGCGAGATCACGGTCATCCTTGATAGTCAGACCCATATTGGCTTGTTTACGATCCGTAATCAAAATTTCCTTGGAGCCATTGTCCCAAATCGGGTTGTTAGTGCGCTTGAGCTTCTTGGTCTGGTGAATGTCGCGACCGTTGAGATGGAGAACAGCGTATGGGTTCAGAGCGCCAACAAGAGACTTGGTGCCGTCGAGATCCTTAGCTTGCTCAATAGTATAGTGCAGGATACCCTGAGAAGATTCCGGATACTCCTCCTTCCCATCAGCATTAGGTACGGGTTCAAGGACAGGGAAGAATCGGATATCAGCAGCGATCATGCCACGAGCCTTGCCGTCATGGCGAACTTCAAGACGCTCATTCTCATGGACAGTGAGTTCTTGGAGGTTCTCCAGGGGAAACGAAGCAGTACCAATCTGCTTGTGCTTGCGGATATCGTTGTGATCAAAGATAGCAATATCGAGAGAGTCGTTGTATGAAGAAATAATAATGAAGTGCGTTTCATTCCACTTGGGTTCCGAAGTGTCATGGCACACCTTGGTACGGGCGAGCTCCTGGCGCTTGTTAAGAGAAAGGCTAGCGTAAGGATCCATGGTACCACCAAATGTTTCTGACTTGAGACCGAAACCCCGGTGGAGTGTAATAGCAACCACACCAATGGCCTGGTCAACTGGAGTGCCAGCAAGCATCTTGGCAACCTCAATGGGGAAAACATTAGGCGCGTACATCATAGGAGACAGGTTACCGTGAATCTGTTCCAAAATAAAGGACTCGAGACCAGGAATGAAGTTGATGTCAAAGCCGAACATCTCACCACCAAGGGGCTTGCAGACGTAGTCGATGGTGGGGCGCTCCAAAAAGCACATCTCAATTCTTTCAACGTGTGGGAAAGGAATCTGAAGCTTAACCTTCAAGCGCATGATGCCAGAGAAAGCCATATCCTCAACAATTACGTCCAGACCCTTACTGATCATGGCCTTTCCAACACGGATTTCGAGGACGACCTTGGGGTTAGTCTTGTTCTTGACTTGACGGGCAGTCATGTCGGCAGTGTCGTTGGGGGTAAAGCTGAAGCGCCAGTCCATGATAACAAGATCATCCTCAGCCTTAGGGTAGGTCTTGACATGCTCCATACGGGGGGGTTTTGAACCAAGAGTGAAGGTCTTGAGCTTCAAGCTGTCAAGGAACGCAGGAGTGGCTGAGGACAGGACCTGATCGACAGAGTTGATGATGGTCTGAGCCAGGACAGGCTGATATATGGGCCAAAACTTCACAAGGAAGGAGTTGATCCACTCCAGAGATTCAGTATCAGTCTCCAGACGCTTAAGTGCCATTTCGCGGGTAATGTCATCCCGGAAATTGCGCCGGACTCGGCGTATCGAGGTACGGTAGTACGTAGAGCAAGCCGCCATAAGGATCAAAACCCAGCCAATCCCACCGCCCAAAATAGCAACGACCCACGAAGACAAGCAGGCAAATACTATGATTGCCGCATTGTGATACCAGTCTAGAAAATGGTGTGACAGCCATGTTAGCGTAGCTGAACGTGCAACAACTGTAGATCAGAGACAAATGCAAGCAAGGCGCCCAAGCCAGATGCAACCACCGACAGCTGATTGGCACCAAGCCTTCACAAGCTTCGCATCAAGGAACTGGTTGCTATGCGTATGCGGAATGTAGACTTACCACCGTAGTACTGATCGGGAAGATGGCCCTCCAAAATGGTCTGATGATCCAAAGGCTCAACCTCATCTGGGTCGTCTGAAGGCCAGCCGAAACGAGGAGCCCAACCAGTTCGGGTGTAGAGTTCCTCTTTTTTCTCGACTTTTTCTGTGGAAATGGCTCCAGCAGCAGTGGGCTCAGGCAAATCAGTCACCGGCACAGAGCCGTCGTCGATATCGCTGACCAACGCAGTACCCTTATTACGCTTCAAGCCATCAGGGATTGCCTGTTTGTGAGGGGTATAAGTAGTTAGCGTCTTGTCCAATGTATATCGCCAATGTAGATTCAACGTCAGCTAGCCAATAAAGACCAAAATCAACCACCCAATCAGAGAAGTCCAAGCGTGCTTATTATTGTGTACACTTGTCTCCCAGAAATAGGTTCTTAGGCCCAGTAGCTGGAGCCACAGTCTGCCGCTCTTCCCTCATGTTTAGGAAACAAATCGAGAGACAAGCTGATTGCATCTGTGGAACTTGAATTCAACTTCCAGAGCGGCCGGCAAATGGGTGGCGGGGCATATGCAGGTATACCATCCAGCTGTCTACTGCCACACAACCGCTCGGCGCAAAGATAACAGGCGGAGTAATCGAGCAGGAATAGTCGTACATAAGAAGACATCAGGCAAACTATCTAAGTCAAGCACTTACCTCGCTTACTTGTGCCCGCTTCTCTTCAATACTGGCATTGGGATCAAAGGAAAAGGCGGGGATGTTGGCATTCTTGGAGTTCTCAACAATGGCTCTTTGCGCATCGTCAGCTGAGACTGTGCTGTTGGGGTCTTGAGCCGCCCGAATAGCTCTCTGCTGCTGAGATTCGGCAGCAGACATTATGGGCAAAAGATCTCCAGAAAGATCTTATAACGTATGTGAGGATGTCTAAATGATCAGTTACTCCAGCATCAAATTAGAAGAATCGGAGTCGAGCTGTAGTCAGCTTGATTGTCGGAAGCTGTGTGGGAAGATACAGGCTAATCGTCGAATTCAGCGCAAAATTGTCGGAAGGTCTTTCTAGTCGATAGGTTGGCGTGGAAGCCTCTCGCAAAGGTGAAAGACCGGTGCTAACAGAAACACGGCAGGCCCTGGATTCTTGTATTTATACGAATCAAAGAATCGGAAAAATAAACAGTCAAGCAATAACCGAGTTTATCCTCCGAACAAGAGATGTTTTATGATCTCTCGATGATGGTAAGATGTCCAGAAAACGCTAAGCCAAAGTTAAGAGCGGCGAGATTTCCGGAAATTAGCTTGGCGATGATGCAATGGCTCAACAACGAGAAGCAAGCAACAAATAAATGCAGATAATCACACAGCCCAGAATGTGACGAACGAAGAAAAGAAAAAGAGTAGGAAGTGGAAAGACACAATCGGGAGCGGGGGACAGATAGTCCTAAGTATATATGCCGGAATTTTAAAACTGAAAGGATAAACGAAGCAAGACCACGGCTGCGCCAAGAAGCCCAGCTGAAGCCAATACAGCACGCGAACAACGCAGGCAGTAACTGAGGTAGGGAATGCTTTGGGGGCTGCGCTAACTGGCGAGCGAGGGGGGGTCTGCCAGCAAGTTGTGGAGGAGCAGAAGTAGTGCTTGGTACACGCCTCGAAGGTGCTATAGTGCGCACTCCCCAGGGTACACACTATTATCTAGGCGGCCAATTGGGTAGCTCAAAACGGTAGTAGTAGCGGTGACGTTCTTTGGTTTATCAATGGCGGGTCTGATAATTTTCTCGATAATTTTTCTTATTTGACTATCACGGTTAGCTTGTCATTCCTTCCTTCAGCTTTGGCTATGAACGATTGTCTCTTGTGAAGCATGCTTTGGGCTGAGATGATCGAACAACTAGACAAAGACGATGATAGCAAAAGCAATGTTGTCCACGTTTCCTGGCCCCTCAATACTGACCCAGGAACCAGAAATGGGATGGTGTAGCATAGAAAATGCAGCGGAATTTGGCTATTAACCTCTTTTCTAAAGGAGGCCCTAGGGCAAGATGACGCGGGATTATGACAATAGTCAGGGGATGATGCTTGAAAATTATGGAAAGGTGGTGATGGAGATGTGGGGATTTGGATTGCTACACCAATTTTGAAATTACGGATGCAGATTGTGCGCGATACTAGGCTAAGACTGATGGTGATAGTTTTGGAAGGTGTGGAGTTGGGAAATCGGAGGGGTTTGACTACATTATGGCAAGCGCCAACTATGTGCGTGTGTGTATGTGTGTTCTTTCCTGATGTCATATATGGATACAATCCTTGAAATTATGTGGCGCTCAAGGCATCTGATATTCAGATATCATGGGATGGGATGGGAATGCACCGTGGGCTCAAGTCTGAGGTCTGGTATCCTAGACTCGGCATACATCATTACCATTGGCTTCCAACTTCAATACATTGTTCTTTGTTCACTCATATATCCAGCCTCATATGTGTTGTTTTATAAGACATTTCTGCGGCAAGGAAGGATTTCTGTCTTTGATCAAAGACTAAATAACGGATACATTGAATAACTCCCAGGATCCTTATGTCTTATTCAAATCATGAGCTCCCTACACCCTAGCAAATAAGCTAGTAGAAACCTAGCTCACTTCCATAACAGGACATTACCTACATGTGAGCTTGGTTGATAGGTGGCGGGGGTGAACTATCAGTCAGACAAGAAACCAGAAACCTCTTCATTGTTCGACGACAAGCGGATACATATCTATAACATATAAGTAGTTCTAGATTGTGTCTTGTCGCCCGTATTGCGACCTGAATAGCGCCAGCTAAACTGCCACGACTACAGGGGAAGGCTTTGGCGACCTGCATCTATCAGACAAACGTCAAAGATAAGTCACAAATCGACGGCAACATTCTGGGGTCTCGGCCCAACAACAGCAACAGGATTGAGCCCAGAATTGCAGGAACGGGGATCTATGGAGTCTTTGGACCCAGTAGCTGTTTGGAAAGGTGTGTGTATGCGAAATACAGGAACCTGAATATGTCGAGAGGTCGAACGCAACCTGTTTATCCAGGGGCCACGGGGAATGTCAGGGGCAGATAGATATGATATCGTACGTCTGTGGAGGGCTGTCCAGGTTTGACCTTCAGGTGTCTCACCTGGGTATAATGGCCCTGAAATTGGATATATTTTTACGATATACGCACCAGATCATGGTGCACTCAACATAATTACGGGAATTCCATATTGCCACCCCACAGCGGCCCCACATTCTCGACACTGAACACTAACTCTATATCAAGGAGCATTTGTCCCGCTCTAATATATGTGGCTTGAACCCCTCGGAAATTCGATGGAGTTTCGAGGGATGCAGCAAACCATACGGATCAAACTTAACTCGGTCTGTTCCATGACATTCATATAATGCTTTTCACTAGTCATCATATATTGTTGTTACAGCCCTCTAATATCAATGAAACCTCATCCGCTGATAGCATAGCCAATATATCTACAGTCACTCAATAGCACAGACTGTACATAATTACAAACGTGCGGCATCTCCCTTAAGTGTATGGAGGACTCTTGAGGCCTTACTTGGCAAGAAGAATGCCGGCAGCTGTGTCAGGACGTCCGAGCCGCGCAATAAGTCTAAACCCTCGGAGCCAGCCCCACACAACCACCACGGCCCACCCCAAGAACTCTCCCGTCACCTCAGTGTAACTACATATCTCTAGGAAAGTAAAACTGCGCCATTCCGCTGGCTATTGATGATCCGCAATCTTGAGCCAAGACAATGGCGCATTTTTTTTTTTTTAGCCTGGGCAAGTGAATGTTATTCTACGGGGAGTATTTAAACTGTTGGCGGTTGGCGTGATGTTAGATTGAGATGAGTCTCATTTTCCATATTGGGGAAAGAGTTCGTGCGTAGCTTTCGAATTGGGATGAAATTTTGAGAAAGGGTGTAGCGATTAAAAGAAGGAGCTTATGATTGTTCTGCCGGCATTATAAGAAATCTATGACGAAGAGCGGTGAGTGTAAATTGGGCGGTATATCATGTATTAACTTCCAATCCAACATGATCACAGGCAATTAATGTCGCATTTAACGATCAACTCTGATTGAATGAAAATAAATTATGCACTATATATTATTTTTGATGTTAGTCTGCGTAGTTTTTGTTTTCTTCCGCCAACTGTCTGTCGATCCATACGGCTATCTTTTTTTTTCTTGTCAATGAGAGTATTTCTCCATAATTCAGGTGAACAAGGATTGCATGTCTCCTCCATACTTCATCACCTCATCACAACCCATCACAACCTCCAAGCTGATGCCCCAGCACAGCCATGAAACTTATTTCGCTGCCTTATCCTCTACCATCCATCCCAACTGTAGATAATAATTTGTCGGAACGAGCTATGATGAGATTTGGGGTGGCCTCTGGAGAGACAATATAGGGCATGACGTAGCGGATGTTGGATCAGACGGGGTGTTATCGCCACTTGTCGGCCACAGAGTGCGACAATGCTCCACTTGGATGCATGGAGACTCAGCTGCGGATGCGCAGCTATGATGAAGTGCATGCTTTGTGAAAGAACTAAAAGAACACATGTCAAGATATGGATGGGTAGAGAAGCGGGTCATAATGCCAGTATCTATCCAGTGTTTTATTTAATGTACAGTGTACATCATGGTAGGTACAACCTCCATTGCGGCCATTCATAATGTCCGTGTGGTAGACAAAGACTCCCGCCCATACATAAGGTACCCGTGTGAAGGAAGCCTCATCCACCAATTCGGGACACAATGTTGTATTTTACTCTGGGACCTCCTGATATCATGCTAGCCCAAATTCTATTTCTAGGATATAGAAATACTTGCCACGGTTGGCCTTAATCTGGTTCTCTGAATCATCACAATCTACACCAAACACTACCAGGGCCTTGGTCTTCCCAGGACCATAGGACCCCAAGTATCTCGGGATGACGGACTGCACGGGCGAGAACGGCCTGACACTTAATGCCCTGATGTCCTGATGTCCTGTACCAGAAAAGTAATTACTAGTTATGGTATCTGATCTTTACCACCAAAGTCACATGACTCAACATCAACCTACGTGTATCTTCATGATCAGAGCATTGCCACAGACCCAGTTGCAACTTCCACCATAGCGTTTCCCGTGCCGATTTATCCACTTTAGCCGAACACCCATATCTCCCTCACCTGTATGCCTGAACCAGATCGTTCCCCCACGCCTGACATCTCACCTTTCCCCTCGATCCAAAGAGGCCAAGTATCCATCTTGTTCTCGTACAACCACTACCCACTACACAAGTACAGCATTTTTTTCCCCAACAAGCCAGATTTCCAGGTATATGCATTCTGTCTGTGGCCGTTAATCCATATAATCCCTCCTGCCATTCGAATCACAATTTTCCTTGCAAGTCGATGACTGGTTATGCCACCACTCTCACCAATTAGTTTTGGTATTTCTTGCATTCGTAGCCCGCTTTGCTAGTAACTTGATGTTCTGTTATCTTTCACAACAGATATTCCAGTCTTCTTCGCTTCTGGGGACGTTCTGTGACATGGTGACATGGTGTCATGGTGTCATCCGGGATTGACGAGGTAATCATCGAGTGGGTCATGAATTCTCACAAATTAAAGGGCTTTGTGTTGAATGGTTATGAATTAAAGCCCTTGAGAATATCTATGTGTCACTGGTGATTTATCTCAGCCCAAGTTTCAACTGCTTGTAACCCAGCCCGCCCAAGTAGCTGATAGTTTCGTCATTATCGCATACCTTTACTGTAGGAGCTAGACTTATTCACATTGTGATATTCAATTAGCTTCCTTCACTCCCAGGTTCTAATATCTGTATTAATTACAGATTAATTACAGGACCATCATCTCCAGTTAGCACTACCCACTAGTCCATCCATTTTTGCCCAAAACAGCAACGCATTCCATCCCACCTGTCATGATCTCTCTAGCCAGAGTCTACTGTTTCGAATCGCAACACTAGGAACCCTTTGAACCCTTAATCCACACACTAAGTCCATTACCATTCCTTAGTATCATGATATCCCAGAATGTAAAACTTCATATCCGATCCGATCCTACTACATTGCCTCATATCGCCGCGTAATCAAATGTTAGCTCTTTTTTTTTTGTCTGTTTGGCCACAAGCAGATATCTTAATCAAAAATATCATTTATTCTTTGTTTTTCATCCTGATATTCCCTCACACAATATGGGTTAAAAAAAATAGATATAAAATCGGAAGGAACATGGGTAGATTCAGCTGTCCAAGGAAGGCATGAGTAACATCACTAGGTTGGAAGGAACGTCATCACCTACAGGCAAAACTTTGGCTTGCAGCCAAGATATGAATGATGAATAACTTCACTATGTACATTGAACTAGAGAATCGATTTACTGAGAGTTTGGTCTAATGATCCAGATTCATGTTCCAAAACCCGATTAACTATGATCAAATGGCCCCGGATGTCTGTGAGTACTCCCGGCCGTTTCGCCGATCCCAAGATCCTCGGGATAAAATAACATTTGTTAGCATGGCTAGCACTCGGAACCGGACATATATATCTAAAAAAGAATCAGGAAGAAAAAAACCTTGTATATGAGAAGAAAAAAAATCGTCCGAGAGATAGGCCACCTAATCAATAGCTCAAGTCAGCCATAATGTTAATCATAGCCTTCCGATTTCCTAGCGGCGCTTATTCTGCATCATGCAACTCCCAGCCACATAATTTCACATCGCCTCCAACAAGTCTGCATCCTCTCACAATTCCGCTATGTATAACTCCACTTGTAAGAGACCACAAATATTCACTAAATAAAATAATGAAAAAAAAACAAGAGATATCTTCAATACTTGTAAACCCCCCACCCCACTCTCCCACTCCATGCATTGTCCGATGGCATCATTAAACAATAACACCCACATCATAATGGACACTCGTAAAAAGTAGCACGATCCCACCCACATCCGTGGTCTCAATCCCGATACATCAGCAGTATATGCACTCTGATATACAGTATCAAGTACACATCACAAATAGCTCTAAATGTAACACCATAGAAGCAACCATATTCCGATTCATGATAACTACAACATGACAATGTCCTCAAGACCCAAAACATTACAACAGGATATATTTACCAACTCCAAACACCAATAAAGCAACTTAAGAACACTTCTCCCTCACTAGTTCACTCAATACCCAAAACTATCGTGCTGGTGCACCGGACATCTCCCGGGATGCTTCCTAAACCACGACCGAATACACCTTAAATGAAATCTACACAAACACTCCAACCTCGCCATTTCCTCCCCAGCTTCAAACTCCTCCAGGCAGATTGTGCACTCCGCTGAGTCCACACAGTCCTTCTCCGTCGCAATATACGGAAACATCCCCGTCCGCCGGACCGTCGACGGCCCTCCGCCATTTTGTTGGTTTGAATTATTATTAGCGGAGCGACTGCCATATCTACTATGTGACATGATGCATTCCGTAATGTGGGTTTCCCGTAGTGTCTCGAAATCAGGCAGTGTCTTAGATGGTAGCTCAAGATGGCAGATGGGGCATTCGTCTTCCTCGGCTAACGGGGGCGGCGCTGGCAGACTCCGTTGATGATAGTGTCCCGACGATGATGACCCTCCAGAACCTCCCTGTATCAAGTTATGATAGCGCTGCGATGCATGCACTGCATTACTTGTTGCTTGGTACGAACCCCCATACTGCGGCGTGCCTGCTGCCGAAACATCACTACTGCGCGGCGTGTGCTGTGAGATCCCCAACGAGTCAACAATCATTCCCCATATATAACTAGTCAATGAATACAAATCATGAGTACTTACCACCGTAGCACTACGCCCACGAGTCCCTTCCATGCCAGACGAGCCGGATGAAAAGTACCGGGTTCCGCTCCTTCCGGCGCCGCTGTAAGACCGTTGGTGGGACCGGGGCGTGTACTGCGGTGATCTAGGCGGGGGTGCCGGAGGGGCGATATTGGGATCAGGGACGCAAGGATTGCAAAGGCGCACGCGTTCGCCGCCCGAGATAGTGGGAGAGGAGTCATATTCGTTCCACGATAAGGACGGGTCAGGTTGTCCAGGAGCGCGGACAATGAACTGCCAAGGGATAACGATGCGGTGGGGCGAGCACGAGTTACAGACGACTCTACCACATTTTCTTTGTGATTGTTAGCATGATTCACTTCAGAAGAAGTTCAATACAACGTACCTGCAGTGATGTTTGCGCACAAAGATGCTGAATTGACTTTGGCAGATAGGGCAGTACGTCGCTTCAGCATCTGGCTGCCATCTTGGCAGCACAAGGTCCGGAGAGCGTAGCCCCCTACTTCTTTCTACCGGATCTGGAGTTGATGGGCCATTGTTCATCACCTGGCTCAGCGACGAGATTTGTACCTGTCTAGAAAATTCTGCGGTATCTTGTGGTCTAAAAAGTGGAGGTGGTGGCGCCGGCCTGATCGGAAGCTCTATAGTAGGTCGAATCTGGTCTCGTACAGCAGGAATATCAGAGAAATTGGTGGGAACTGGAGAAGCTGGTACCGGAGTCACAGGACCAACTGGAGAGGGGACATCAGATCCAGGGACAAGATCCGGTACTAGATGCTCGCTAGCAACTGGTTCACCTTCTTGCCTCGAGATCACATCCGCTTCGTGTGTAACTTCCGACTCCGTTACATCCACTGCCGAAGAAATGAGTGGAGTCTCGATGTTTGCTGGGAGGCCTATGTCAGTCCATTGCAGTGGAGCTGATGAAGAACCCGAAGGCCCTTCTGTCGCATTATCGGTTATTTGTGATGTGGTTCTTTGGGGTTCGACTGTTTCATCTGGGGCTTCGGTAGACGCTATGTTGGTTGGTAATGGATCATCGGATGTTGCAACTTCGGGCGCGACAGAGGGGTTCGAGGGCGCATGGACCGAAGAGAGGGGTTCCACATGAACGCGATCATCATGCAGCGGGCCAGCCGCAGCATCAGATGATGTCGGCGACGACGACATTATTGCGGTTCTCAATGTTGCGGATATTTATTTAGGTTGGTCTAATTATTATAGGCTGATTAATCGAGTGTCGCAGCGAGATAACGATGGTGAATGGGAACTTTGTTTAGCAAGAAGGGCGGCGAAACGCAGCGAGGGCTGGATTATCGCAGGCTATGACGTGACGAAGGCTGGGGTCAAAGGGCCTGTGCCACGGTTGGCAGAATTATCGGATGAGGAGAATAGGTGGATAGTAGTGAAAAGGCTGGTATATCACCCAGTGACTGGAAACACTTGTCTGATATATGAATAAAGTTGCAATAGTTGGCTATGGCAGTCAGCTGTAGCTGATAATGATTAATAATGGGTATAATGAAGTGATCAGCTAGATTGTTTAAACTATGGCAGTGGGTTCAAATTTAAGAGAGATCCAGTCTCAAGTAGAATAGTTAGATGGCAAAATGCAAAAGGTAGAAACACAAGTGATATTATGTAGGTCCCTTGTATCAACGATTACGACAGCTCCACTTATCAGAACAATGGCGATCGATAAGACAGCCCCGCATACCGAAGCCGTAGTGGGTCATGTGACGCCATTATGCGGAAGGAATTAGAGATTCTGTTAGAGCACACACTGTATATTTTATACAAAGTGGCATATATAAGGATAGTGTCAGTACAGTGTCAGTAACTCCGTATCCGATCCAACGGGACCTCTGAGTTCCATATCCATACCCAAATTTGGAAAAGTGAACAATTTCATGTTTTATTTTGTTCCCTAAAGGTTTTACTGGAATTTTGTGTGAAAGTCTTCTGAGTAATAGTTTGTTATGTTGAATGATGTCAAAATTTGATGATTACGATAGGGTTAGAAATATACCGCTAATAACCCTCTTGGGAACTTGGGGTGGTGGCTAGCAAGCCTGGAAAGTCACTTGAGCGTTCCAACCATCACGAACCAGAATATATCCTAGATTCAGCGATTCACATTAAAATCACAATAACAGGATCTTAATCGGCCCATATAATCCTCAAGTATAAGAGTTTAGCTATCATGACCAGAAATAGCCGCCTTGGGGCAAATCGAACCACGATCTGTTTTGCAGGTGTCATACTGGGTCCCCTTGCGGGCCGCACTACATATAGAGTTGAGATTAATTTCCGCCCGAAAACTTACAGGGTGACAGGATCAACCAGAGGAGGGTATATTAGGGGGGCGGTTGTTGGGTTATCGGAATAACTCCGATTTGTAGGTGCTCGTGAGCAATATATGAGATTTTACAAGTAATGTCGAGAATATGGCGATATCTGATATTGCAACCAAAATGGCCTTCTCTCAACCCCATATAGACCGCTTATAGACTCAATGCCACACTACCGCACCCACATGGCATGTCGTATTAGCTTATCATGAATCTGTGCGGATTGATCCCTATAATACCAAACGACTCCCACGTGCTCCCCACAAAACGCTCTGCTCCCAACTTAGGGGACCTGCATGTACTGACGTCTATACATAGCTTAGACAAGTGTCGGACTACTAGGAAACTGGAATAAGGAAGTATGAAGAATGTTTCTTCTTTCTAGAATTGGGACACCAAGAACTACCTTTTGCAATCGAAGTGATGTTTGGTAAGTGATCTATGTGGACTCGTGAATAACACCAGGAGTCAATAAAAGAGAGGTGAGACGACACTGTCAGTGCGAAATATCGTGTCATCATGATGAGGGCTGGCGACCCCTTGCGATACTTATGCTTGGGAAATGAGAACGAGGCTATAGTAGAGGCTATAGTAGAGCCTGTAATCAAATCATGGTATGGCTGACGAGGTTTCATTTTTCATGTTTAATAGCAGTAAGCATAGCTATTATCCACAACGTAGAATAGTACTACGCTTTCTCATTTATGGGAAGCATTGACTGCGGCAGTTCCCTCTGGTCATGCATTCGAAGCTTAACCTTGTAGGGAAATGAAAAAGGTTATCTCAGTATAGCGGAGAGGGCGGGAAGAGCTAAGACCCCGTCGGACTGGTAATTATAGTTTTCTTAAGGCAGTAGGGAGTTATTTATCCCGCATGGCTCTTCGGTACTTGTAAACCATCAGTATCAAAAGCTAGCATTTGGGCTAGGGTACCAATAGGAAATCGGCTTACTGACGCTGTTGATTTAGTTGGTATAGACATATAACTCCGATGATTAGTCATCACATATATGAGGCTCTGCATATCGGCATGAATCGAGTCGTCGCTACTTGTGTCAACTGACGCCACAATATCTCATCCAACATTGTTATTATCGCGAGCAGCGAGCAGCGACCTGAAATCCTATTTCCATCACCCCACATTACCATCCTCCCCAAAACCTCGCATTATGGTTCTTGGCTCATTCGTAGCGTGCCAAACCAGGCTTACTTCAAATGCCTACCCAGGGGCTGATATTATGGCCCAAGCACTCCGAACAGCTCTTAGCTCCAAGTTGGGAATCCACCCTCCTGGGTTCTCGGACATCGGAAGGTTGGGCTTACAGTTGACGATGTTGCCAGGGCCTTGATAGCAGGCGACACTTTGACACGCCAAATAAGTTTTTGGAGCTCTGACATAGGAATTTGTCGACATCCATAGCAGGGTAAACCGACAAGCAGGGGGGAGAGAGAATTAGTCTGGTTTGAGTAGCATGTTGATCGGAGACTAGGTCTAGTTATAGAGAGGGAGAGAGAGAGAAAGCGGAAGCTAGATAGTTGATTACTTGACAGCGGAGACTGGACGTTGTTAATTGCACCTGCAGTTTAGTCTTCCTTGCTTTTCTTTTCTGCTTAGCAATTATCTCACCTGGACGCCATATTAATACACCATTATACTCTAGGAAAGAACTTGCGAAACTTCGGTTTATCTGCTTCATAACAGATATTATTTGCGCGCTGGCCACACACTTAAACCTGCACCTTGATTTTAAAAAGCCTTCATCATCATCTTAATCATCAGCATTGCTTCCAAGTATCTGAAACGCTATCAATATCAACCCACTTCGGGTATTTACATCCCCACTACCAGGCTTCAATCAACATTTCCGAAAATAAGTATATAGGCACACATATGCTTAGGAGCAGCTAAGGGAAAGCACCATATTGGATATATCAACCAGCGTATATATCAATTCAGAGATTTCTTGCTATCTATATGATGCCATAACTGGTACAATTGATATCTACATATCTCACATCCCGGAACGCGACGCTGGCTTTATCAAGAAAGCCGGTTGCCTTTTGTACATTTTTCAGCAACTCGACTTTGGTTCCCATTTACTGTGGTGGCCAAGTCTTCAATCTTTACCATCATGGCCGACTCCTTCATTCTGGACCCGACGGCGAACCAAGTTCAGCAAACGACCAACTCATCTAACTCCGCCACTTCCGTTTCCACCCCCCAGCCCCAGTCTGCCCGTGACAGTCCGGCTCCGTCAACCCGAACCAGTCGCGCAAGCTCCGGGGCCTCTGTAAATACAGGTGGTCCTCATGCCTGCCCTGACTGTAACAGGAAGTACTCCCGGCCCGAGCACTTGGCCCGGCATATCCAAACCCACACCCTTGGTAAACGGTTCCCATGCCCAATATGTGGCAAGGCTTTTGCGCGGACTGATTTGCTGCGTCGACATCAACAAAATCATTCAAATACTGACGGTACCAAGAAGCGGCGGACCGGATCATCGGCCTTTAGTGCGGGGCGTGTGTCACATGCATGCAAGCAATGTTCCTCGGCCCGCGTTAAGTGCGAGGAGGTCAAACCGTGTACTCGCTGTCGTACGAGAAATCTGACGTGCGAGTACAATGCAAATGAAGCAGCACTAGCCCATCATAATCCTCACATAAAAGCCACCCCGGCGGCCAGTCAAGTATTCCCACAACAACCACTGCCACCGCTGCCACCGTTGCCGCCGTTGCCACCAGCTTCCCAGATTTCTATCACGCCTTCAGTGCAAAGCACAGTGGGATACTCGATGCCGGGGATTGCGCAGAACCAATCTACATTACCACACATGCCCCTACCACCGTCAATGCAGCATGGAAGTGAGCGGAGTTACACATCATCACCGAATTATGATAGTAGCCCGGCGGGGTCTTCATATTCCCACGGGACGCCTCAAGTGCGGATGCAGAGTTATGCAAATGGCCCTATGTCGAAACATGAAACGCCGAATAAGCAAGAGGATGGCTCGTTACCCACGCCAGATGCCACAGAAGATTCACAACGTAAGAATATTCCAAGGATAACCATGATGATATATGTTTACTGACAGTCCTGACAGATATAGCCCAGGCGACTGTTTCTATGAATTACACCGGTATGGGACCGCCTTTGCTGAACCAACCAATTATGAATCAAAGTAGTATGGCTGTCGACATGAGTCAAATGATCAGTCTTCCATTCACAGACTTCCTTCGGGATATTATTTATGAGCCAGACCCCAGTATGAACTACACACTAGATGCTTCGACATTTCCAGTGCTCGACTTTTGCTCAGATGTCAACCTGGAGCTCAACGAGACCGACTATGGGCTACTTGATTACCTCAATTTGAATCTGGAACTTCCCCGGGACGATGAACGGCTAAGCTCAAGCGAAGAAGCGGCAAATCTTATCAAGGTTAGACGAGAGCTTGCATCGATGTGGTCTCATGATAGTGTGCGCTCTTCTGCTGAATCCGACGATAATTGCTGGACAACCAGTAATAATAATGGTACGACACCGCTTGACATTGGCGGTTTAGCAGACTGTCAGATGCCGGCTATGGAAGAGAGCCGGAGGCTCTTGTACTCTGTTGTCTCGGACAAGGTATCCTTGGCTGGCCGTGATGGTGTTCTCGCTATGATATTGGCCACGTGCAAAAACCCGTCAATGATTGCAAGAGTTTCATCGTCGTTCCCATCTTTGGAGGCTCTAGATGGATTTGTCCACATATTCTTGGCTGGTCATTTATGCAATATTTCCAACTTCATTCACTTCCCGTCATTAAGACTAAAAGATCAGTCTGCCGACTGGACGGCAGCTACGGTGGCAGCGGGGGCAGTGAAAACGCCGGTGCCTACTATCAGGAGGTTCGGATATGCGGTACAAGAGGCTGTCAGAGTATCGACTGCTATGAGAGTAAGTCTTTGATCATATGAATATGTGCGGCCTGCTATGACTAACATGTTAAGCTTGAAAACTCCTCAGAAATATGTGCTGAGCTTGGGTTGGTGCAGGCTACTATCTTTCTTCAGGATGTAGGTCTCTGGAGTAGTAACCGCGCTAAGATGATGGCTGCCGAGTCGTATCTTGGTTTCCCGATCAATGTAATGCGGTGTCGTGGCAAGTTTCAGCGGACGCAGTATCCGTTGATTCAAGTATTGCCTACTGATGAGGGCAAGGTTCTTGAAGATAAGTGGAAGTTGTGGTATACTCGCGAGTCATGGAAACGGCTGATCTTCCACTGCTACCTTCGGGATGCGCATGTATCGATCATGTCGATGACGAATCCCCTGATGTCTTACTACGAGTTAAGCTTGCCTCTTCCGGAGCCTCAAGATCTGTGGTTTGCCAAGTCGGCGATCGAGTGGAAGCCACTCTATATGAGGACACACCAGGGCTGTACGAAGCGGCCTCCGTGTATCGGAGATCTGATACGCGATATTTCTATTCTTACAGCAAATCTTGAACGGCTTGATGTCCAGCTAGCGGTGTCCATTTATCTCTCAAGTATGTGGGCTCAAATCCACGAGTATCACCAACTCAGCGGTGTCCACCGTAGCCGCTCGTTCACTACCCGAAACCAAAGCGGCAGCCTTAATTCGCTTCTTAGTGAAAGGCACCAAGAACTCTACAAAGAACTTCGCAACTTCCAACAAATGCGCGGTCTGCGCGGCACCTTTTCTCCCCAGCAAAGCCTCATGTTGCATTTTCTCATGATGCATCTTCACATTTCCATTAACGACATGTTTATGTTCTCTGGCCGTGGCGGCGAAGAACAAATGCGCCGGTCCTACCCAATACTCAAGCAATGGTCGGAGAGTACCGAGGCACGCGAGGCCTTGTGGCATGCGGGCCAGGTTTTACGGTATGCGAAGATGTTTCCAAATGGGCTTCTGTCTGATTACTGGTGCATTGCAACATTTACGGCGGGAGTTACCTTGTGGACCTATGGTGTTGTCACCGGGGCGTCTAGGAAGCGGAGAAGGGAAACTAACACCAGGAACGGACTCCCAGGAAGCAGCGGAAGCAACGAGCCTTTTAACAATGGGACAGTGCCACATATTCCAGGGCGCGTCATGAATGAGCCGCTGTTCCTGGATGGGGAAGATGGCACAGCGGTTATGCGGTATCTTAGTATGGCGCAAGGTAGACCGTACATTCGGGGCCCACAAACTAAGGAAGGGCGACCAGATCATCAATTGCAAGCGGGACCAGACGATCCAGCGGGGTGTATGGAGATTGTGGGAGCAATTTTTGTAGCAAATCATGGGACGGATGTCCGGGATCAGCTGCCGACGTTAGTCTACAATATTCGGGAATTGACGAAGCAGATGACGGTCGTGGCAAAGCAGGTGCATTCTTAGTTGCAAGGACTAGCAAATTGTAGGCTGGATTTGTTTGTCATGTGAAGGATTTAATGATACCCCATGATTTAATAATATGTAAGCCAATATCTGGTTTTTAATGATATTTTGTATGGCCGGCTTGTTCAGGAGACACGATGCATACCGGGCAATCGGAGACGAGTCGGGGTTGAGCTGTGTTAATGGTAACCCTAGTCCATGTGCTTGATGATGTAACCTACGTGGGCTGCAACCAAAAGACCTGGTTGGTGATGCCTGATGTTAGAGAACCAAATATCAATGTCCTTTGGATATTTGGTCTAAGGGATAAGAAATTGATTGAAGATCTCTTAATCTCAATAATTTAGTCCAGAAAATATCGTCCTGAATTTATCTTAATAATTTTCTCCTTTTTAATACATCACGCATCTTTACATTCTTCCCTACACGCGCCATCTCTCATTGTCTGATATTATCCCTCTGCTTTCTTACACCAACCCCGCATCTCCTGTCATGGCCTCTCACATCCTCGAGGCCACTGAAGGCCGTACGGGTCCGGTTTTGGTCGCTGCAACTATCGCCCTTGCCACGATTGTCAACCAACTGTTCAGCCCTCCGCGCACCCGCGTTATCCCAAGCCCGCTCAAGACCATCCTTCCCACATTGACTCCCGAGGAAATCGAGAATCTTGATTACCCACCTGATATCCTTCCAGGTGCCCGCGACGTCGATACCCCCGTAAGTTCTACTCCCAGTCTCCCTATCGCCAGCCCTAAATAATCTCGACCCCATATACTGACAATGGAATCTAGCATGGCTCTATTCGTGTGTATGAATGGGGTCCGGAGTCTGGCCCCCGGGTCCTCTTCATCCACGGCATTTCTACCCCTTGCGTCATCCTTCGCAAACTTGCTGATCCTCTGGTTGCCTCCGGACATCGCGTCATGCTTTTTGACCTCTTTGGCCGTGGTTACTCCGATGGTGTTGGGGATCTCCCCCACGACGCCGCCCTCTACGTGACACAGGCCATGTACGCTGTGATGTCCTCGTCGGTCTCTTGGACCGGAGAAGCCGGAATGAACGTTGTAGGATATTCACTTGGCGGTGGGATTGCCGCGCACTTCGCCGCGACGTTTCCAGGGCTAGTGAGACGGTTGGTCTTGTTGGCGCCAGCCGGTGTTATCAGGCCAGAGAGCTTTGGAGTGGTGACGCGGGCGGTGTTTACGGGAGGATTAATCCCGGAGGGAATCTTGGCATTCTTGACGGGGAAGCGGTTGCAGAAGCCCATAGCGGCGAGTGTGAAGAGGGATACCGTGGTTACGGCAGAGGATTTGGAAGATGATGAGGACTCGGATGATGAGGAGCCAAAGGTTGCTGAGAGTTTTGTTGATTTGGCGACGGCGGAGGTTGCGGGGTCAACGGCGGGGGATGATATGCCATTGGAGGTTAGGATGAGGAGATATGTCACATGGATGGTGGAGAATCATCGGGGGTTTGTCCCAGCGTTCATGTCGTGCATTCGACACGCGCCGTTGATTGGACAGACGGAGGCCTATGTCAAGCTTGGGAGACGGGAGAAGGGGACGACGACGGTGGTTTTGGCAAAGCAGGATGAGATTATCTTGCCGCATATGTTCAAGGAGGATGCGTTGCCTTTGATGGGAGGAGAGGATAATGTGGTGATTAAAGAGCTGAGAGGAGGCCATGACTTTGTGGTGACGAGGGCGGAGGCTATTGTGAAGATTTTGAAGAAGACCTTTGCCCAGTAACTTGTTTGTTATTCGTTGTTCATTTGTCATCATTCTATTTTGTCAGTAATTATTATTTCAATATCATAATATATAGTTTTATTCAGCATATGCCGAGATGTCGTAGGTCCTTGACTGATGGATGCGTTGATATCCATATCAGGCCTGCTCTAGTAACTGCAAGTAATTAAACAACACCGATTCGGCAACTCTTTCAGCAGCAAAAAACCGCAAACGCCCAATTCTTTTCAAGCTCTAAATAAAATAAACTTTAAATATCCCCGTTTTCATCCTTAGGTCCCGAATCGCCACATTCTCGGACCAAGAATACACCGCTTCTTTCTCATCCGCTCCTTCCTCATTTTCCTCCTTCCGTCGTGCAACAGTCACCCCCAGCAGCACTGTCTCTGATTGGCTCACCACCTCGACCCCACCACCCCGCCATCAGCACTTGCAGAAAACCACTCTAATTTTCGCCCTCCTGTATGCACTTATCCCACACAAGCCTCTCAAACACAACTCCATCCTCTCGTCAACCCCTACAACTTTCCGCCTAAATCAGTTGTCACCATCAATCCAAGCCTTAACCCTCTAAACGGCCTAGTGAGTCACTATCAACCCGCCCGCCAGGGAACCTGTCTGTCATCACCTAGCGCCAGCCCACTGCCAATCCCACGCCTCTGTGTGTCCCACCATCCATCAAGCACCGCCTATATCCATTTTTTTTTCTTGCTTTTCGTCGATTCCTGCGTCATCCCAATCTACAAGTCTGCGGCCCTAGCTAACCGAAAGCTTCCATCCTTTTTCGCAGACCCGTGAATGAAGCAATCGTTTGTTCCCATACAGTCCGTTCGACTTATCAGCCGGCTAGGACGCTCTTTACCTTTGACCTCTTCGATTACTCGTTTTAGTTCTATTCGCTTAGCTACAAGTGCTAAGAGATTGCCACTGCAAGCACGGAATTACAAGAACCGGTGCTATTTTTCGACGACTAGTTATCTGCGTGACCGCGAAACAGAGGACGGAGATATAAAAAATATGGGTGCCAAGCAGAAATTTGAGCTTAAGACCCCTAAGGGCACTCGTGATTGTATGTAGCTGGGAATCAGTGGCTGTCTGTCTGCATTTTTGTTTCGGTGTGGCCCCGGACTGGCGCATCTAGTAGCTCCGGGGCCGGACCCGATAGGTGGATCCTGGCCCGGGGATATATGAAAGTAGCCTGTAGACCCCTATGCTAACCAGTGGTGTTCTTTGTATAGGGTTCGGTTCTGATATCGCCATCCGGGACTCTATCTTCAACACCATTACTACTGTCTTCAAGAAGCACGGTGGTGTGACTCTCGACCAGCCTGTGGTATGTTTCTATCGAGTCCGGAATGCGCCTATAGCCTCTGGCGAGAGAAATGCTAACAAATTATCTTATATTATAGTTCGAGCTTAAGGAGATTCTCACTGGAAAGTATGGTGAGGATTCCAAGCTTATCTACGACCTGAAGGTACTATCTCGAATCGATGCGCCGTCCACGACTACATACTTACATCCAATCGCCTATACAGGACCAGGGTGGTGAGATCTGCTCTCTGAGATATGATTTGACTGTCCCCTTCGCTCGTTTCCTTGCCATGAACAAGGACATCACCAACATCAAGCGTTACAACCTGTCCAAGGTTTACCGTCGTGACCAGCCCGTAAGTGTGATATTGATACCAATTATATGATAATTATGCTAACTTTTGACTACCTACAGGCTGTCACCAAGGGCCGCATGAGAGGTTCGTCTATATATCTCTCTGTGTACTACTTGCCATGATACTAACACATTACAGAATTCTACCAATGCGATTTCGACATCGCAGGTATCTACGATCCCATGCTCCCTGACTCCGAAATTATCCGCATCATCACCGAAGTCTTCAACGGTCTTGGCTGGGCTGGTAACTACACTATTAAGCTCAACCACCGTAAGATCCTGGACGGTATCTTCGAAGTCTGCGGCGTTCCCGCCGACAAGATCCGTACCATCTCTTCAGCTGTTGATAAGCTTGACAAGGCGCCATGGGCCGATGTCCGCAAGGAGATGGTTGAGGAGAAGGGCCTGGCCGAGGAGGTCGCTGACAAGATTGGCGAGTGGGTTGTCCTCAAGGGCAAGGAGGATCTGTTGGCTAAGCTGCGGGCGAACCCTGATCTGGCGGCGAACGCTAGCATGAAGAAGGGTATGGATGACTTGGAGCTGTTGTTTATGTACCTTGATGCGTTCAAGTGTGCTGAGCCTGTTTCGTTTGATCTGTCTCTGGCTCGTGGTCTTGAGTAAGTGGTGTGGTTTATGGGGATGTTTGAGAACGCCTGTTAACATGATCATAGTTACTACACTGGCCTCATCTTTGAGGTTGTCACCAAGGAGTCTAGACCAGAGGTTCCTGCCAGTGGTGAAGCCGCCCCTGCTGAGGCTGAGAAGGAGAAGAAAAAGTCCAAGAAGCCTAAGAAGCTTTCTGAGGACGATGACCGGTCTGCCGACCCTAGCGTTGGTGTTGGCAGTGTGTAAGTCAAACATAATGTCCCAAACCCGTTGAACCAGATAATAACTAACAACATTACAGTGCCGCTGGTGGCCGCTATGACGAGCTTGTCGGCATGTTCTCGCCAAAGAGTCAGATTCCGTAAGTGATTGCTCATGCTAATCTCTGGGCACAAGTGACATGTCTCTGGCTGCCCGCCACCATGTTTCACATGATACTAACTACACTCCCCTTGGGGTCTATAGCTGCGTCGGTATCTCGTTCGGTATTGATCGCATCTTCTCGATCACCAAGGCCCGCCTGGCCGCGGAGAACAAGGAGGTCCGCAAAACCGAAGTTGATGTGTTTGTCATGGCGCTGGGCTCCGGTTTGATCAAGGAGCGTATGCAGGTTCTCGCGCAATTGTGGGATGCTGGTATTAACGCCGAGACTTTGTGGAAGAAGTAAGTTGCTTTTGTGGGGTTTCTTTTTAAAGGATCTTTCGCTTGAAGAGGCGAAATGTGTTTCGTAAGATCGTTTACTGACCGCTTTTTTTTTCCCTTACTTAGCAAGCCTCGTTTGCCTAACCAGTTCAAGGCGGCTGAAGCCAACGCCGTTCCTTTTGCGTAAGTTTTTTTTCTTCTTGGCGATGGAGGCATGAGTGTGCAATGCTGTGTTACTAATATACGTCTGCAGTATCATTCTTGGTGAAGAGGAGCTTGCCAAGGGTCAAGTCAAGTAAGTAAACCCCGACACTCTGTGGTCTATCAATTTCCTACTTGGGTTTGGGACATCGTATATCACGGGATCCTTGAAGAGTTGTGTCGTTGATGCAGATTACACCAGATCCGCCACGTTCAGCTCTCCGGGGATTCCGCCTCCACGAGGTCATGGTCTCAAGCACTGTCGTCATCAACATACTAACTTCCCACTAGGGTCAAGGAAATGGGTCTCCGCGACGGCCATCCCGAAAAGGAGGGCGTCCTCGTCCAGCTGGATGTGCTCGCCGAAGAAGTCAAGGCGCGCATCAAGCGCAAGAACGAGATTGACCAGATTACGCAGCATGCTGAGGGGTTGAAGGTTGTATCGGGGATCAAGGGAGAGAATGTGCCGGTAGATGCGGCGACGGTGGCGAAGGAGGCGGTGGCGAGTGCGGTGACTACGGAGGGGAAGGTGGCGGCTGCGTTGGCGGTTGCGGCGGCGGAGGAGGCTAAGAAGGAGTAGAAAAGGGGAATATGTGATATCTACGGGTTGTATTTTAGTGCATTGATTACTGATGATGGATGAATAAAAGCGTTTTGGTTCAAGATATGCATTATGATCTTAAAGGATCATGTTCATGACATCCTAGAAAGTACTGGATGCGATTGGTAGTGATTCCCGAGTACATCAAATTGTGAAGAGTCGACAGCAGTCCATTTGAACATCCCTCTCGTTCTTATTCTGAAACAAAATGTCGTCAATCTGCCAATGTTGCCGGTCATCCATTTTGTTTGGCTACCAAGGTTTTGGAGGGAGCCATTTGGACTGCCAGTGACCGTTGAGGTGGCAATGGGAAGGTCACGATACTAGGCGAAGCGAGGCGGGGAATGGATGGTTAGAGGAGAGGAGTGGGGGTCGGAGTGGGTAAAGATGCCAAGGTCGTAAATCGATAGTAGATAGATGGACTTTAGATTTCGGCTGGCCATGTTTAAAGTTTCCATGCCAAGGGATTCCCTCATCGATGGAGTCCACATAGACGAGATGGTCGAGTGTCGGTTATGCAATAAGAAGATGGGAAGTATAACGGGTGTTTCATGAAGAGGGGCAACTCGGACCCTGTAGATGGGCTCTGGGGAAAATGGATGGACGGTATTCGATGGACTGTGACGTTACGTTATGGTGGTAGGCTGGGAGTGTACGGACGTATGAAGATTAAAATGGGTTGATGAGTAAGGTGGGATTGGACTATTGGACTAGCGGAGGTCATGGCGTGGGGTTTTTTGATATCTTATAAGGGATCTGTGGTTGTGGCACGTGTAAGTTGCGCGCGGGTTGACGGGTGACGAATTGGGGAAATAGTCGGGGTTGGGATGGATGGAGATTGTTATGTCTGGGTCGCTTGGTTTGACGGATTGATCATGATGGCATATTTTGGGCTAATTAGCCTGTGGTTTTCTTTGGGTGGTGTGATGTGAGAGGAAAGACTGGTCGATCGGAAGACTCGTAGATCAGGAGAGTGGGAGAGTGGGAGAGTGTGAGAATGGGAGAGAGTGAGAGAAAGCGGGTTAGATGTGAGTCAGTGTAGGAAGGGCAATATGGAAACTTGAGACGAAGGAGAAGTGAGGCCTTGGCAGTGATGATGATACGGGAGGCGAGTTGGTGTAAGACATACATTAATGCATGATGACTGAAGTTTGACATGGCGAGAGAGATGTCTTGTGTTATTGATCTTCGATATAGACATGGTATTGTACGTCAATTAGCCGGTCCCTTTTATGGGACTTCCCGTGACTACCACGGCATAATCTCCTAGTCATCCCGCATGATATTTTCCCGCCCATGTCAATATCATAAAACAAAATGTCGTCTGTCACGATCTTTGTCACCCGACACCAACACTGCGCACTCCGTTATCAAAGCAGCTATCAACCAAACTTCCGCTGCGGGTACAGAGATTCCGGATGAGTTGTGGGGCCTGCCGATCTTTGGCGGCGGGGTCATTGCTGGAAGGGGATCTGAGGGTCTTGGGGGCTTAAGAAGTTGGGAGATTGGTTTGTGTGTTTAAGAGGTCTGACAACATGATGGACAGACCGGGAAAAAAAATAAGAGATTTAAGGACAGCATGATGTGTTGTTTTGAATCATTGGTAATTTAAGAAAATAGAGTAATATTGTACAAGTTATGAATGACGGGTAAAAACTGACATTATAATCAGCAAAATGTCCGATCTTCTCGTTAATGTTTCGAGACAAGTTATGCGGAACATTTATTGCCGAATAAACAAATGCACAATCCACTTATGCCCGTCTTTCATGCAAGGCACAACCATGCACAATTCTCAATCAATTCACATACACCCTACACCCTTCTTCCTTCTCACCAACCCTGCACAACAGTGCCCACTTCCTGAATTTACCAAACAACAAAGGCTTTTGTGCGTGCACAAATATACATCCACCAATAAAACCCCTCTAATTTCTATGCACAAAAACAATGTTCCATGTCACCCTGCCAAATTGATCTCTGGGTGCCCCTTGCATAAATGGCATGGAAACGACTGGATATAATGCAACCAGACAACCATTTCGCTTCTGCACAATTTCGACAGGTTGACCACGGTGGTTAGGGCATTTTGTGAGGGTTCAGACAGTTATGATATTTTGTTTCTATGGTAATACCACAGAATCCGTGATATTGCTTGTTAGTAACTCAATATTCACAATATATGAAGATCATCCAATGTCTATTCCTTGTTTCAAGAACATATTCACAACCAACTATCCTAATCATCACCAACTTAACACATTCCTCCTCCACGCTCTCTATGCTCCCATTGAGGATCCCCACGAGACGCCACACCTAGATTTATCCTCCAATCCAACAGTTCCCTTCCCTCCCCCTCTTCCCTGGTAATTCCCAACCACCTCCTCGGCAGATGGCCGGCCACGTTGACGGTACCACAGACCACCGGATAAGACCCAGTAATGACCTTGTCATTGTTAGCGGCCTTTATGTAAAGGCTTTTTCGCAATTGGGGTCTCGGGGCATCTAGACATCTTTAGAAAAATGGGTAGGATTTGTGTTTTTTTTTTTTATCATTGTAAGTAAATTTCGTATTCATGGCTCACGGGTGCTTTGACAGACGGCGATGGGGCCGCTTCAGTGCTCAAATTTACTAGTTGGCCGTGGGCTCCAGGTTATTTCAAGATGTAAGTTTCGAGACTTCGGTGAATTTGTAGGTTGCCATTACAACATTGATGTTGGTTGCGAGTTCCCTAGTGGCTGGTAATGGCCATGATTGGGCAAAACGATAACAGGGTCGATTGCTATGAATGACACATTGGAGGGCGATGGACCTGGAAGATGTTGTGTATGGATTGCTCGGAGAATATCCCCTGTGCTGGGTTCCTGATGTGACGTTTGGGGCGCATGCTAGGTACGTGCCATTAATCGTATATTGAAATGGGAGGCTCTCGGCCATATCAATATCAGTCATCCACTACTGTGAAATAAGATTTTGAATAGGCGTCAGTCACCTGACTATGACGTCTGTACTTTCCCTATATTCCTATTGCCTTGTGATAGTAGCTTCCTGTCTTCATTAAGTTTTGATCTGATAGGTGGGCTAAATAAGTACATACAACGCCGAGGGACCTGTCAAGCAAGTTATTTCTCTGCTATACATGCAGCCATTAGTATTTGGCCAATTAGAAAAGAAAAATGAAAAAAAGAGTTGACTCGTGGTGGCGAAGCTACGGGGGATTTCCGACTAATTGGTAGATAATAATCACAAAGTAACAGACCAAATCTAGGAAGCTACGTACAAACCCGTTTTTAAATGTAACTGTATATGCAACGCACACGCATTGTGATGATTAGAAACCACCAACTGCGTCTTTAATCGTCAGACAATACACAAGATCAATACCTACATACAGCTCTTATCTCTCTTCTAGTCACCAATACCATCCATCAATTTACCCAATCACCAATTCCCAAGAAGACGCCCCCTCAATCCCAGCCAAAAAGCCCCCTGTTACACTGCAACCCTCTTTCCAATTCTCGGTCCTCCCTCTTCCGGGTCTGCATGAACAAGATACACTCTCCAATGAAAAGCCTCAACCCACCATCCTCAATTCTAGGCCAGCCCCAGCTCAATAGTATGAGCCCTTACATATGCACCATCCGTAAATCTCACGATCCCTTTTTCTCCGGTTGTCCCTATATCCACTAAAGAAGAAGAAGAAAAAAATCACTCAACATCCTGCACCTCTCATCCATCCTGTCTTTTTTTTTCAGCTCTCCAAGGCATCCGCCTACCTGCCTAAACTCCCTACCTTCCGGGCCCCTCTCTATATGCATATGGTCTCCGGTTCCCCCGCCCTTCCGCCCCACCCGCGGCATCCTTCCCCAAACCACACCTAGTTCCCAACAGTATGTACAATCAGGACAAATCCTCCAATTGGGACTGTTCCCAGGGATCCGGGAGAGTCAAAGAGCGTACATACATATGGGTGCGTGGTTTGGGGAAGTTAAGTGGAAGGGAAGATGATGTTTTAAATGGGATGGAACGAGATGCAGGTGGTGTTGCAGTAGGAAAGAGGAGGATTAGGAAAGTATGGCATGATGCAGGTAATGGGGCGTGGGGGTAATATACGATAGGGTTATGGCTTTTGACAGGGTTATAAAAAGGTGTATGACATGTGTCTGGTACCGACGAATATCAAACAACAAGGGCTGAAGAGGGTTTATGGGCATAGAAAGAAAAACGAAAGCTCGACATGTATAAGTTTGAGACAGTTCATTATGCTAATATTGCGTTTACACCGAAATTCATGCGGGGCTAAACCCAAAGTTTTGGCTCGCATTACTTTTTAATATCCTACAGTTGATGCGCCCTCTCACGTGACTACATGACCAATGATAACTGTACCATAGTCTCACCAATTTATTATTCGATTAACTCCATAGATCTGGTCTATTGATCGACATTACGACCCCGGACTTCCCCTTCATTTATCTGATTTGTCAAATTCTGGTTGGAAACTGCCACAGATATAGGCGAGGTGCGAAGGGATAGGAAGTTCCGTATGAGAGGTTTCTCTTGTCTCGTGGCGTTTGAGGAAAGGAAGCTCTGGAGAACGATTGTTTGAAGGGGGTTAGTGACAGCCGGTGATTACAACTAATCGTTCACTCTCTCCTCAAACAAAATATCCCTTGCATTTGGAAAGAAGAACACTGATAGCAATAATATAACCCTAATATGATGGTCCTCCTGAATGCGTAGCTAAACGGCATACCGTATGACCAGGGTCTTTATGAATATGATACTAGTCTGGATAGAGCATAGTGCTGTTATCTTCTGGAAGACTAACTAAGTTACAGATTTGGGGCTTTGTTGCGGGAGATAGCGTTAGAGGGGGAATTTTGACGGGACTAGTGTATTGGTTCCTGATTAGCCACCGATGGGATGCCTGTGAGCAGGAATGAAGGATCCACGTGTTTGGTTTATGGAGATATCATTGTTTTGTCAAGATGAGAATATATTAACATAAACAAACAGTAAATCTGGCCCCATGAGCACTCTATATTGGCTTTTACGCAAAGAGGAATGGGGAAAGAAAAGTGAAGAAAAAGGATATCACAATCCTCATTGGTGAATATAATTTCCAAGCGCCTTAAGTGGGAACATATAATAAAACAACTCAGCTGCATTACACAGCCTAAGCCTTCAATTTAACCCCCGTATATCCATGATATGGAAATTCTCTGTATATGAAGTGTAGTTACTCGCCGCATACATGAAACAATCAGGGCCATTGTCAGCCCCGGCTTTGTGGCTTGTGGCTTGTGATGGGAAGCTAGTAGCATTGTGGGTTGTGTGACGGATTAGAGGATGCAAAGATGTTGTTTTTTGATGCTCAAGTGAGGAGCTATATGTGATTGTCTAACTTTGTGGGACTTCCGTGAACCATTGTTAATGAAAACCCGTAAAATACAGCCATCTCATTGGCTGTATTTCATGCTTGTTACAGTTATTATATCAAGGATTAATGGGCTGAAGGGGTTAATTTCCACATTTAGTCGTTCAGCTCCTAGTGGACGGCCAGGTTCTTGCAAATTATATGACAATCACAACCGGGAAAGAAGAACAACTATCCGCATATCCTCGTGGCCGTAATTGGAAGAACCCTACAATAGCCACGTTGGGTTTGAGAAAGGAACATCACGAGAGCTAACTCTGACTGTAGAAAGAGCCCAAGGGTTGTGTTTTCCGGGACTGTATGTATGCATGTTACGCGGCAATATTGCTACGGTGCACAAGCCCCATAGAGTTTTGGATATGATGTCTTGTTGGGAGGATATTGGACGTATCCAAGCTTAAATCTACCAATACAATATAAATAATAATTGGAGTTTTGGTTTAGAAGTGCCAAGGTATGAGGTGGACGGCCATATTTTGAGGCAGTATTAACATGACAACGCAAAAGCATGTATGGCAGCACTACATGGTTTGCACAATATTCTGCATCCAAACGAAGGATGTATTTATTAATTATTGTGCTTTGGCCGCATAGTTTCTTCTTTTTATTCCATAAAACAGAAACATTGCGTCTAGCTACCCCGTAATATCCACACACAAGCCGACAATTCGGGTCCCACTCTGAAATTGGACCTTTAGATTTACGAGGTCACCTTCTATTTATTAGGGATGGCCATATTGTTACTTTATTTATGTGTTTCTTTTTTTTTTCTCTTTTATATTTTCTTTTTTTAAACCCTGTTATATGACGCGGGAAATACCACATTGGCCCCGGGGGCTTTCCGGAATGTGGCAGAAGAAAGAAGGTTACTTGAAGTCACGTCCAGGCTGACAGTCGCTGCTACTATTTCATGCAGTGTGATGGGGGACCCAGAGACATATGATATTGTAAATAGAGTAGTAAGGCTTAGTGATTATGATGGTCCTGCCGCTTTGTAAGAAGAAAACACAAATGAGTACGGAAACGTCAAGTTGTTAGGCGACCTTCTGTGTCTCGCTTGATGGAAGTGTTCGACACCGTAGTTTGTTGTCCCCAGAGCCATCTTATAGGCTGTTTTATTACAGGAGCCGGTTTGATGACCAGAGTGATCACCATATCTGGGACTATTAAGAAGACAATAGACTTGGGGAAAACCAAATAAGCCACCAGACGCCATCTATGGCTTAGTTATAGTAGGTTAAGACTTGAGCAGTTTATCTTCCAGTGAGTCCTCCAGACCAAGGACAAAAGGAGAATTACCATATTATGAAGCCCACAGGGATTTCTTCTTGTGCCACTGCAAAACTATGGTCACGATCTTTTGGTAAGCCAAGAACAAAAAGCAATTTGTCTCCATTTGTCATTGTCACTCAATCACAATAATATGCTGTATCCCCTCCCAATTGATCTCCCTTCAGGACCCCCCAGAATCTGCCTCTTTCACACACAACCCCCCGCTGCTTCAGAGTCTGCACGCACTCACTTCAGGGCCATGCATTAACCACAACCGCTCTCCCCTGTTGTCTGCGCCCTCCTTAATACACACGCGCCTACTTGAACTCAGCAATTGGCCGCAGAGATCCGTGACTTTGGTAAATATAGCTTTAATGCGGCCAATTGGGAGCATGAAGTCTGTGATCGTCTTTATGAGACAAAAGCGAGTTGATGATGTTGGTGCGGTGCTATGAGGTAAACAAATACTAAAAGGAATGGAAGGTGATGGTGGGTGGGACAGGATTAGAAGAAGAACAATACATAAAGGGATACATCGCTGTCGCCGAAGACTTCAAGGGATACCCGGGTTTCTTGATCTTTCTCTCCTGTTGGTAGATTTGTCTCCTGGTACCTGTCATTGAATTCTGTAGAGTGTTGGTGCTCTTCTGAATATCGACTCGATAGTTCTCTCTTTATTGCTTGTGACTGTCTCTCTGACAAGTCCTGTCCATTCGTTATTTAACACATATAATTTTTTACCCTCGTTTTTATATTACTACAATTATCCCACTATTTCGTCACTCTTTACTATTTCCTTGCTCAATTTTTTTTTTATTAATACACGCGTTCGAACAGAAAATCGCCTAATATTTCTACAAATCCAGTCTTTACATTCGGATTTGCACCTGTCTTGTCTGCCTTCACACACGCAAGATCCTCTACTCAACCCACGCTCGACCTCTTCCTCCACTTCTCCCAAAAAACCTGTCTTTGCCCCTTGACCCTCCATATCACTCCCACTCACTGTAACTCCGTACCTGCCTCAACTCCTCTTCTTTATTCCCACCACAACCCACCCCGGCCACCTCCTTCCTTCTCTTCTCGTTGCCCGGGCTTTCTCTTTCATTGTCGACTCTATACACACCCCCATACAATAGTATACCATACACGCAAATCCTACACCCCCCAGGTTTGAACCACCCGCATACCCTCCTCGTCAGTATACACCCCAGAGATTTTCCTCGACCAGGGGTTCACAACAGGGCCCCGATCGCCTTTTTGCTCATCACGTTCAACGGGAACCTTGCCTTTGCGCGCACGATTTTCTCACTTGGTAGTTGCTGCCGTCTTCGCCAGAGACATTTAATCATTGCTGCTCGCTCTTTCCCTCTTCTCGCAGAGACTCATTCTCCGTTGTTGCTCGAGGTTGCGTATTGTACTGTTTTGTTGTTTCTTTATTCACTATTGCCATTCATTGTCTCTTATTCATAGTTCAAGAACACACTACATCTTATATTTCTACAGACTGCTGTCGAGTCTTGTACGCTTTCGGCAACTACCACTTACATCAATTAAACTGCAACGCCTTCCACAAGTCCACCATTGCTCAGGCTGCATATTTCTTATACAGCACTTGCATACAATTTTGTGTGCTACCTTCCTATCCGCCAAAAAAACAGACTTTTAAAGTCGAATAGTCAAGAACCTACGTTGCGGAACGCCACAATATACATAAAAGAAGAAGAAGAAGAAGACCACACAGACAAACGCCAACCGCCATAATGCCTGGCCTTATTCCATTGATGCTCAATTCTGAGAGCACTTCCTCTCGCTTGTCCATATGCCTCTCACCCACCGACCGTTCCTCCATTGCCGCACCTCTTCCTTCCCCTTCATTCTCCTCACCAACCTTTGCCGCCGCCGCCACCGCCGCCTCCACTTCAACTCCCCCAGTGTCCTCCGGTTCACCAAAGACTCCTAACCGCCCAAACGCCCTCGACTTCTCCAGCGTCCTAGACCTCTCATTCCCCATGCCTAAGCTTTCCCCGCGTACCTCGACCTTCACCAAGAGCCCCGTCAGAAAGACCTCTATCGGATCCGGTATGTCTCCCGAGCGCACCCCTTCGCGGTTATCGTATGTGTCGCAAGCGCCGAAGTCACCGACTGTCGCCGCTTTTGAGAAGAAGGTTATGGAGACGATGGTTGAGGAGGAGACTGAGAGCTCCGAGGAGTCTCCCAGATCACGAAGAGTGATGCCGGCCCCGCTGGCTAATGTGCCGTATTCCAGCTCCGATTGGTGCAAGGCTATTGCGGAGGTGAAGAGACAATTCCTGGGCAGACGGTTCCGTGCTTGCTCTGCTAGATGTTCTGAGATTCTTGACAACCTGCGCGATCCTGTAAGTTTATATATGGACACTTGATTATCATTTATATTACTTGCGTACTAACCAAATTATAGTCTCAGGTTGAGCCTGTGTACATCATCTCTCTTCACTTCTACGGTGCGGCCGCCCTCGAAATGAACGCCCGGCCACTCCCCATTTCTTCCCCCTTCCGTACCTCCCTCCTCCAACAAGCCCGCACTCACTATCTCAAAGCCCAAGAGCTGCTCAAAGACGAAGATGACAGCATGTCTGAGGACTCCCGTCGCCTTTCCATCCTCACTGGCTCCACCATTATTACTCCTTTGTCCTCTCTTTCCCGCGCCTGGACTCCATCAATGTCCATGTGCTCCTCCTCGCGCAGCCCGTCCATCTGTTCCCTCGATGAAATTCCCGTTGCCCCCGCAGCCAAAAAGAGAGTCACCTTCTCTTGTGACCTTGAGGACCCCGTTATCCGCCCCGACTCACCCACTCTTGGCTTTGATGACTTCATTGGCCGGGAATCCCCCGAGCCTGTCATCATTCCTCGAGTCCCCATGACCATAACCACGATGCCTCCATCTGCCTTGAAGCAACCGAAGCCCATTTCCCCACCGCCACCCAAGACTCCGCTGACTCCGGAGCCCCATCACTTATTTTCAGATGATGACTTGGCGATGGGAAGATTCTGTGCGTTGTTGATGTCGTTGAGATCAGAGGTTACGTCTCACTTGGCGACAGTAGAGCAGATGCTTGCGGAACCCAAGGAGGAAGAGGAGATGCTTCGGGCATCAGCTGCGGGATCTGGCCGTTCAACGCCTATTGAGTTGTTCAGGGATAACGAGGAGATGAAGAATCTGGAGATCCGGTCCCGTATTGAGAGATTGAGAAGCCAGGGCTGGCAGAGACGGAGATTCGATGCGAGAAAGTATGAAGTTTTGGCAGAGTCCGCGCTTGCGGAACTTGCCTAAGAGGCGAAGAGTTTGGTGTTTTTTTTCTTGTGATTTCTTTTTACGACAGTTATTTTTGCATATTATGGCGTCTTGGGATTTACGATGACGGATGACGTTGTTGGGTTTGGCATGGACTTTTACTGCTATTGTCTTGGATTTTTATTATTATCGTTATTGGTGTTGGTGATGGAGTTTCTGATATCCCCCCCTCGCATTTACATTTTTTTTCTTCCATTTGATTTATTTTGGAGACATCATAGAGGTTCTGTTTCTCTTTTGGTGGTTTCCCATCTTTCGTTGTTGGTTTCTTTTGTTAGCTATTTAGCACATAGTGGGTGTTAGTCGGTGATAGAGGTTCAAGCCTTGATAAAAGTAGTTAGTTTGGAGACAGTAGATTATTCTAAAAATTTACTAAATTTTTTGAAATATTGTATTTTTAATATTGATTCCATGTGATGCTTTGTCGTGACTATGGCTAGGAACGTCATTGGCACGTTACATTTGTTATCGATCTGCAAAACTTCTGTCCCTTGTCGGCTGTAACGATATTATCGACGAATAGCTCCCTCTTTGAGCCCTTACTGGCATCAACTTTTAGCTACTGACCAGCTAGTAGTAGGTACATCTTTACAAATCTAAATCTTGATATCACAGGCCACTGGCTAAGCCCCCTATCCAAGTCTAATTTAATCTCTCTCCCGCTATCTATATTCCGCTGGATGTCCCACCGTTACAATTCCCAGGAACCTCGATTCCAAATTAATGAAATCTCGTCACCGTCCGGTTCATCACGAACGCCTTAATATACCAGCACTCATGTAAATCACCGGTCGAGGCATCCTCGTAGTGAAGGAAGGAAGGGCCGTTATTACGGTTAAACTCCGGAAAATACAACCCAAACGTCACTTGCCAAAATGGATCAACGACGCGCCTCGTTATATGAAGCCCCACACTTTCTATCATGACCACATTCACCCACCATCGATCACCCTCACCATCGTCAGCTGACCAAAAGAAGAGCCTTCTCTTATCCTTCTATTGCAGAGAATCCCCTTTTGTCTCAATTCTTTTTCCTGATTTTCCCACTTCGGCTATCCCATAGCTAATTTACCACCGTAGTTCCACCCCCGGAAGCGCGCCCGCCCCGTTCGTTTATTCACCTGACAACGCTAGTCAGCTACGGGGGTATTACCCGGGCCAATATTCTGTCTTTGGTGATATCCCAAGTCCCTGATTCCCCAGAGGCGATCATTACGGATCTAAAGTGGTGGCTGGGATTGAGCAGTGGGGGGTTTTCATCTCATCTTTCAGGTTGTGGGTGATTGATATCAATATTGAAGGGTCTTTTGGAAATAAAAAAAAAGAACGTAGTCCATTGGCTGCCTTGGCTTCTTTATTTTATCTAACCGATAGGAACTTTATTCATTGTTTAGTATGGTAGGATCAGTTACGATATATGCTGAGTCGTTGGCGACATTGAGACAGGTTTCGTTACACGTCACGTTCCCTTCAGTTGATGCCTCAACGCGCATCCAGTTAGTTGATGGTGGGCAAAAGATAATCGTCTCCCATTCAGATAACACCACTATACTTTCTCTACCATCTCCTGTTTCTGGGCCTGGAATACTACCATTGACCTCTGGGACACTGGCACCCTCTCGTCTCTCTGCAACTTGGAAGTTACCATTGGCATCCTCTGTTACCATACCCCATTATGTTCACGAGCATCAAGATGTTCCATGGGAGGCTCGAGATCTCAAGGTAGGCTCAGCCGTCCGGTGCCGGGAGTGTGATCAAGTGGTTGTTTCTGAAGACACAGTGACGGTGTGGAAAGACCTACCTAGCGAGAACTGGGCAGAGATGATGGAGTTTTGGCATTGCCATAAGCCAGATGTCCCGCATGGCCATGATCACGAGAATTTATCACAGAGGGCTTACGGGGCAAATGGGGCCATTGAAGCTCAGCAAGGGGTCGGATTTGTTGATATAATGTCGTTTTTATTTGTCGAAAAAGACGTCATTGACGTAAAGGTAAGACTGGTGATTAGATGTAAATTAGACGGAACAATATACACAAACAATGGGCTTCAAGAAGTTGGCCATCACACCTCGACTCTGGAAACCAGTAAAATGGGGTCCTATATGTCGAGGTCATCTCCTATGGATGCGCCTTCGATACAAAAGCCCAAGAGTAATACCGAATCAGTCATGGGCAGCACCTTGAAGAGTAATCGACATTGTGCTACTTATAAGGCTTCTGACTTTCACTGCGGGCTCCAGAGAGATATCGGGGCTCGGGGATCACCAGAAGGGACATATATTGAGCAGATAGAAGATATAGAATTAATACAGGGCTTTGTTTTTCATATCAATTATGATCGTATAGCTGACGTTTTGTAACCATGTAGTTTACCAAGGAAGCCGTTGTGGAGTCAACCAAGCCTGGAAACTCATTTGCCAAGCCACTTCCGGTCCCCGTATTCTGCTCCGGATGTGACACCCGCATTGGAAGTCACGATGCCCACCGGGCGTCTACAGTTCTTTTCAAATGGAAAGTCACCACCGAATCCAACATCTCACCACCGTCAAGCGTCACATGTCTAGTCGGATCTCTACTAGCAAGCATGTCCCAATCCGGCTACTCCAAATCCATCCTTCTCCCGAAACCTCGGACAATTACCAGCAAGCAACTAGACGGCTCCCAAGAATTTTCCGGTATTGCTAATCTCTTGTTTTTATGGATTATGAACCCCAACACGACTTATTCTGCTACCGGGCTTGCCGAGAGACAGCCGGCGGTCCGACTCATGTTCAAGTTCGTGTCCGAGGCCGAGGCGGAAAAGCTCCTTGATAACGCGAACTCGGATGTCAAGGAGATAGTTTGGCCAGATGACGCAATTAAGGAAACAGTGGCGGCTTTGGAAAGAACACACGGTGTCTTACCAGCTGAGGCGAGGGGATTCCAAATGTGGAAGGTTGCGATGTTGAACAAGTGGGAGAGAGAGCGTAGGTAACTTCCTTGGGGGAAAGAAGGCCGTGTTTATCTTGACGTGGAAGGGATCTGGAGATATATTGTAAATATAAAATCTTATTTTCTTAGAGTTGTATTACCTACTATCACACCTATTATCATATTAACCGTTGTATATTCTCAAGAGTCTGTTTTAATATTCACCCACACAACTCTCGGCCCGGTAGTCGCACCCTCCGTAATCTCTGACCTTTTCCAGACCTTTTTTTACAACGCCCCCGTCATTCTGATGTACTCTGAACATCCAGAACTTCAACTGGTCAGCTTCCAACGACCCATCAGACTTTTCTCGTTTAAGTGTGTCGTCATCGCCGATCCAAATTTAGTTGCCGTTGCCGTACAGGAGACCTTCACGTGCCTAATAAGCCTCCCGTATTCATGTGGCCCGACTATCCGGTACGTATATTTCGAGGGTATTGGATGGCTCCTGGGCTGGCTCGATTATGTAGGAGGTATCGGGATGTGTTTGTTGGCAAGGCGACTAAGAGGTTCGCCGGAGAGATGGAACAGAATATTGAGAAGGGTTTAGGGAAATAACGGGGCTGAGCGTGGAGTTTGATAGTGCTCAGTAACACACATTAGACGGAGAGAATAAAATAACATTGCTTGATAAGAACAAGGTATCAAATTGCTATGTTGAAATGCCAGACGAAACTTGCCCGATGCTATGTAAAAACAACTATGAGGAGAGAGCAAAAAAAAAAGCAAAGAAATGAATACTTCCAAGACGCCAGGAATATGCAGTAGAGATATGAAATCCCAACAAGGAACAGCAAAAACAAGTAATCAAAAAACTCCAACATCCTTCATGATATACCAAAGACATCTACACCCACCTCCTCGCCCCAATGAATACCTACCAAATGGCATCGGCATACACCTACGCCCAACATCACGCTTACCCAATCACCGATTACTCCCTTTTCGACACCGATAGGTTCTTCACCCCAGTTATCAACTGCGCACTAACATCTGGCACTGCGTGGGCCCCCGCGTTGCCCGCTACCTTATCCATCGTCGCCTTTGCCTCGGCCGCCGCTGCTTCGACGAGATTACTAACCGAGTTTTCGAGGTCTTCTTCATCATACTCTTCCTCGTCGTCGACGTCTTCTTCGTCACCAGAGATATCATCTTCGTCGTCGGCGTATTCTTCGTCGAGGTCTTCCTCATCTTCATCTTCCTCATCTTCTTCCTCCTCTTCCTCTTCATCTTCGAGTTCCTCGGATTCCGAAGCGGTAAATGAGAATTCATCGAGGTCACGAGGACGCTCACGCCAGTAGGTAAAGTCGGTAAAGTCTTCGCCGCCGCCTTTAACCATGGTAGTTACGGGGGGGAAGTAGTGGTCGACAACTTCGTTGATGTTCATGTAGGTCATCTTCAGCGTGTTAAGGCTGAGGAGGTCCATAGACACTTCGGAATTGGAGTTGATGGTGAAGATGCGGTTGCGTGGGACGTCAACGGTGCGATAGGAAATCTGATCGGTTAACCGGTTGCCAAATCCAGCATAGAATGGCCGACCTTCAGGGCCGTAGAGATTCCGGATATCACGAAGGGTCGCCATCTTGAAGATGTGAGGCTTGCGAAGATAGATCTCACGGCGCAGGGCATGGAAAGTCCGATCGGGTGACAGGATAGTAGGGCCGCGCGGCAGCCTGTAACCATCCTGCACAATCCCGTTGAGATATGCGCGCGTGGTGTCAGACTGACCCACTGACCGAGAAGTCAGGTACATGATGTTGTACCCATTGGCCGCGATATCGCTGTACAGCTTCGCAATGCCTGAGTGTGTCCAATCGCGGCCAATCATGTTCAAGACATGACCCAGGGCGTCAGACTTGGTAATTGTACCATCAATATCTGAGATAAGGACAGGCGCATCGTGCTTCCACAGAAACATATACGCCTGGCAGGTAGCCCGGTTAACCGTGAAGCTCATGACATTCTCACCAGGCTTCAAATCCATCGTCTTGAGTTGGTCGCTAGTCAGACGCAGAGTCTTGGCGTAGTTCCGGTTAGGATCACCAGCAGGCGCCACGTCCGAAGACGTACCATTTCTGGCTTGGTGACCCATAAGTCCCGCATCAGATTCAGACCTGCGGTGGCCATGAGTGGGTTGATGTGAAGCAGGAAGGTCGCTACCATCGCTTTGGTAACCAGGATCAGATGCCGCATCATTGTTGTTGGTGCCTGACCGCATAGCATTATCAAGAGTCCGCTTCATAGCAGCCTCCTTCGCCTCTTCGCTGTGGTAAATCCACAAATTTCCACGCTCATCAAGCCCAAAGAGTCCGCCAATATCATAGCCGCCATCCATCTCTTCTGAGAGGATGCGCCGAGCCAGGATCTCAGCCTTGAGAACATCCTCCTCGTTACTCTTGAATCCAGTCATGTCCAACATCAAATCACCTGTCTCGGTGACCTGGCTGGGAATGTTAGCGGCAGACAGCTCTTTGGAAAGAGCAATTGCTCTCTCAATCGCCTCGCTAGTAACCAGCGGCGGGCTGCCTGACCGCTCAGTCCTCCCAGCAGATTCGTCTTTTTGCGACGAACGGCCAGCTTCAGTAGCATCTAGCGCCTTAGGGCCTTGCCATTCTTCTGATTTCGCGCGAGTAGTCAGGAATTCGGGCATGGGAGAGGAAAGCGATGTGATTGAGCCTATCAATATATTGAGTTAGCAGGATGCGCCGATGCATGGTTACACGATTACATGAGTCTATAGTGGGTAGGATAAACATACCATCCTCATTTAGGCCGACGGAAGAACTGGCTAGAACCTGCGGGGATCTTCTAGACTTGGTCGTCGAGTTGTCGTCAAGATTGAACGAATCAGGATCCTCAGAGGTCGAACCAAGCTTGGCCGGTTCCATGCGGGGACTGGCTGCTGGTGAGGCAAGTGGTGAAGTTTGCAGAGCCTGGGGAATGTTGTCGGTAGTCTCAAAAACGAAGAAGGCTTCGCCGCCTTCACCGAGCTTCATGGAAAAGTTCTGAGGTACACCATTGACCTTGAACTCGACCTTCTTCTCAAATGGTCTCAGCAGAGAGAATTTGCCGAAGCGCACATGGAAAGGCGAGCAGGATAATGAGCCATCCTCGTGTTCAACCACGATGACGTCGATAGCGCCACTCAAAGTAGCTGGATTGATCGAGTTCCATGTCGTCGATATGGAATCGCTAATATTGCGCACGTACTGCATATCGAGATACTGCGTAATGAGATCAACAATATGTATGGGCTTTGGGGATGTAGTGAATTGTGGTATTGAAGAGAGCAAAGTAGGTGCGCCTACTTGCTTGTCAATCTATGCGATATTCCTCAAGGGAGAGCGTGGCTTTATTATCGAGGGTCGGGAAAGGAGAGCTTAGAGGTCGATACAAAATTATATCAAGCGGAGAAATTAAAGTTAATAGTCGCTGATACTTTTGTCTGGGGGATTGTAAGTGCCTGTTAGGGGAATGTTGTATGATGTGTCGATGCAGGTCTGTTTGAGGGTGAGGGTGGTTGGAATGCGTCTGGTATTATGCTCGCAAGCAGCAGTTAACAGCCAGGGCTCAAAAACAGCTGTGAACTGGGAACCCTTCAAGTCAAAATGAAGTTCAAGGGACACAAATAGCAAGGCGGGCCAGTCAAATGGGGAGATCGACGAGGGCGCCTGGGGCCTTTTTATCTGGAACCAGTATATGGACTATGCAAACCTCAAGGGGAGAACAGGTCGTAGCAGAGTTGAAGCGAACTGGCGGAAACAAGGCTAGTTGTAATGACTGCAAGGAGAAACAGCTGCGTTTGACGAGATAAGCTGACGCAGGAGACGATAATATACGTAGTACCAGCTTGGTGTGTTTGTTGTGGGTGATAATGAGTTGTTGGTGTAGCACTGAGAAGTGGCGGACTAGTAGATAAAGAAGATGTCTGTCGAGAGTGTTATCGACAGGGAAAGCCTATAAAAATTACAAGAAGTCGGATAAGTAGGTATGGTGTATGTCGGTATATGCAGGTGAGCTTGGTCCAGGTCGGCACAGGCCTAGCAGCGTCGTTTCGTTGAATTCCGTATGCACGAGATGAGATGCAAGGGAGACGGATAGAACAGGACAGGCGGCGAAGAGATGTGAGATGCCGTGGTGGGGGTAAACCGGGTTTTGAATTTATGTCTTTATGTCGGTGCTAATGCGAAAAATGTATGGTCCCAAAAGGAAAAGGAACCAAGGCAGACCTAGTACCGTATTGTTTTTGAGAGGCTAGTTCGCTCCGGAGGAACAAAGGACGATTGACAAAGTACTAGAGAGCAGCTGGATGAGCATAAGGAAGGCCTCGAATCACAGTCGCAGATTTAGCAACGAGCCAAAGCGAACGAAGGGTGGTAGAGACGTCAAGATGCTGCACGCTAGCAAATAATTGGATGCCAGGGACGCAAGAACACAGAACTATAATACCCAACTTGATGCAGTAGAGGTCCAAGCAGGTTGACTAGAAGCGGCACGGTGAGCAAGAAGGAAGATCAGGATGGACGGCGGGATTAGCCCCGGTCACTTCGGTGCAGAGGGAAACGGCAATGATGCGAGCGACGTGCAGTTTGTATGGTAGGTAGATATGTGGAGAGCCCAAGCAATAAGAAACGATGCGCAGATTGAACGGAGGGGTTATCTCGCAAAGCTGTATGGGGTGATGGCTAAGACACTGGCTGGGGCAAAAATGAGACTATTTCGTAGTGTGTAAGACTCTAAATGTGATGACTATTGTAGCATGCAATAGCCCATGTTCCCATTAATAATGGCGCCGTGGATGGAGATATCATGCAACTGATCAAATAGGCGTAATTATCAGACAGGATAACTAGAGGACTGGTTGGGATCCAAAGTATATGATAAGTGATAATAGGATACAAATAAGCTAGCCGGATCGTGAGCAGGCTCAGAAAAGTTCGTTGGTCGCCAGAAGAAGGCTGATGATGAGGTATGACGATGAACAACGTCAGGTGAGCGGCTCACTTGGACAAAGGCCGGTGCGCTAGTTCTAGGTCCAAGTTGGAGGTAATACAGTTAGAATCTCGTCAGAGTTAAATTATTTTTTGTGTGTAGCTACGACTTATGAGGTTTTCACAAGTTTTGGTAGGATTTCACAGTACAAGGCTGCTACAAAGATTCATATTTTTCTCATGTGGTTCATTTGGAAAGAACCTGCGTCCGCTCTCTTCTCACAGTCGATCACCATATTTTTAACTGGGTCGTAAGGTCCCAGAGGCAGGAACTTGTTAAACTACCTGCCAGAACATGGAGAAAATCTCACAAGTGCCTTCCTCTAGGGACAACAGGGATTTTGCCAGGAGACTTCCTAAAAAGGCTCAGCAAGCGGCGTTCACATGACAAAAACTTGGAACCTCGATTGAGCAAGCTTGTTACAAACTCACCACCAAGACCAGATATGATTATGTATCCGACGCTTGGCGTGTCTGTTCCTGGCTATTCCTTACGCTATAAAGCCATATGAGGTAGCGTTCTTGGCTGGAAGAGCGGCGTTGTGATTCCTGATAAGTCGCCACTGTGGACCAACCATTTGGCCACCTGTATGGATACAACAGAACCCCATCCTGAACCAGCATGCTGCTAGACATGTGAAAATTGGCTATGTTGAGGTACATCAGCTACTACACTACGAAGGGGACTAAAATACATAAAGTACGTTTTTTTTTTTTTTTTTTTGAGGGGAGGAGTTGGGATTTCATTCCGCTGTGAATATGTTAGTTCGCGATGCCAGGTTTTGGTGAATATAATTAATATATTCTTTTTTTTTAATATTATTATTTCGTCCCTTCCTGCATGATGTCTCAACAAGACTGCCGGATGGGGATTCTGGGCAATTGCCCCAAACATAACCTTCCACAAGATGGCATCTGGAGATGCTGGTGAATATTTTATATTCAACAGAATTTCCCAATATCATAATGCGCTCCTGAGACCATAATGACCAGATTATTTCCAGAAATCAACGCTTCTCTGGCATGATGTTAATGCCCAGCAAATTCCGTCACCACTTTCATCATGAGTTAATCGGAAATACCTTAAACTCTTTCTGGTATTTCTCCCGCAGTGCAACCCCCAACAACCAACAAACCCACAAGCCACTCACCGAACCTCACTCAATAAAGCCGTTCCTAGGCTAGGTCGGAATAGTACAGGCCCTATTATGGCATTAGGCCTAGTTTCACAGCACTGTTGGCTTCGATCGTGGTTCGGCCCGGGTGTTGTTGGTGGGCACATGGGGCATCCCACAACTCCTGGTTGGGGCAGATGAGCAAATCCGGTGGGTTTGATGAGAACAATATGCTGATCGAATGGCTGGAGAAGCGACAAATGTAGAGTCGAGGGCCTGGATCTCAGGACCAAGACGAATATGATCTCCTGGGACGGAATTCAATTACTTTATGTGGAGGAAAATACAAGCGTCATGGGCAGAAAAGTTCAGGGACCAGGCTGCGACGTGATTCTGGTGAGTCCGCCTTGATGTTGGAGGGAATTATCGGACGTTAGATTGTATTGATTGGGATTATGACGTCGTTAAGGTCTCCAAGTAGGTCAGATTGACTATCAAGAATCACAGGGAGAAGGCAATTGTATAGTTGGACGCCAGTTTGTCTGTAATAATGTGTCTGCGATGATCTCAGGGCTATGGCCGAGACCTGATTCAGTGATGCACATGCCGCATCGTCTCAGCTACTCATTCATGTAAAGCCCTGGAGATGTCGCCTAGCCTGGTCGCTTTGCCCCTTGATGGGCCTGTCAATCCAGCGCATAAACTTACTATTAGTTTCTGGGGATACTTGGAATGAAAGAATGGGTTTTGGAAAACAGGAGCTCACAACATGTCTCAAGGTGTGGTAAACAAATATAAGTGTACTTTACTTATTGGCCAACAAAGTCTATAATAATACTAGGGTTTCATGCTATTAGGGTATTATGTATCCCACCAATGAGGGGCACCAAAATCCTAGCCGTCAGCGATAATCCTTATCGACCAATAAGATGTTGCGCTGTAACTGCACTCCGAAATTTTCTGGATTTGGTAAGAGTTGTCGTATCACGACAATTGCGAAATTGTGTAGAGAAGCGTAATTTAGCCATCACAGGCTTTTCTATCTAAGTATCTCACTATAGACACCATTGCCTTTCTTTCAGGCCCAACAAATTGCCTCTACAGTAATCGCTGAAGCTCCAGTAGCCAAGTTGTCTATGCGACAGAGCTTCCTCTGTCTCAACCGAGCTCTAGCTGCAACCCATTCAGCAATTCGAGTTCCAGTCATCCGAAGTCTCGTTATACCGACCATTGTCTCTAGACAATTCCACATACAATCTCTAGCAAAAATGTCTGCCAACGTTCCCCATAAGCGTGGCAAGCCTCAGAGTGGCCGCCCATGGAAGAAGAAGACCAAGCGTGAAAAGAACATTACCTCAGGTTCCTCCGAAGATGTCCTTCGCATGGATATCCTCGCCCTCATGAAAGAGCGCAACATTGACCCCGAAGTATTTGTCGAACTCTCATCTCTCCCCGCCCCAAATGAAGAGATCATCGTTGAAGTCCACGAGTTGTCATCCACTGGTGACGGTCTGGCGATTCAGAAGGACTCCGACATTACCCAGATATACACAGTCCCTTTCGTCGTTCCGGGCGATGTTGTTCGGATAAAGGTCATTCGCCACCTTCTTGCCGACAAGCATTCGATGGCCGACTTCATCGAGATTGTCACCCCGTCGCCCCGCCGCGATGACTCCCGGGTTCAGTGTCAATACTTTTCGAAGTGTGGTGGGTGCCAATTCCAGATGCTTGACTACCAAGATCAACTTGGAATTAAGAAGCGCATTGTCGAGAAAGCCTTCCTTAACTTCTCTGGAATCGAACTCCCTGTGCCAGTTGGCGAGACCATCGGCAGTCCCCTTCAGTATGGATACCGGACCAAGTTGACCCCTCACTTTGACGGACCTCCCGGTGGCCGCGCACTCAAACGCAAGGGCGAGAAGCCGCAGTTTGACAGTGTTCCTGATATCGGGTTTATGTTGAAGGGTCGCCGGAAGGTTATGGATATTGAGGACTGCCCCATTGGCACACCAGTCGTCCGCAAGGGTGTCATCAACGAACGTAAGCGTGTCGCCGCCAACATTGATCAGTACTCCCGCGGCGCCACTCTGCTTGTCCGCGAATCGACCAAGAGATACCCCAAGGGAAGTCCCGAGATCCCCACCCAGATCGACGAAGAAAACACCGTCATTGTCGAAACTGAGGATTGCGTTGATGTCAAAACCTACGAAACCAACGATGTCGCCATGTCCACCGAATACGTCAACGGCAAACTCTTCACCAACCCCGCCGGAGCCTTCTTCCAAAATAACAACTCTATCCTCAAGCCATTCACCGAATACGTCCGTGCCAATGTCCACCCTCCGTCCTTCACCCCCGAAACCTCTCCGATCAAATACCTCATCGATGCCTACTCTGGCTCTGGGCTTTTTACCATCTCTCTATCCGACCTCTTTGTCAACAGCGTCGGCATTGACATCGCCGAACAATCCATCAAATACGCTCGCGAGAACGCCCGCCTCAACGGCATGGACACCGACAGATGCTCCTTCATCGCTGCGGACGCTGGTGAGCTCTTCAAGAGTGTTACGTACCCCGCTGATGAGACTTTGGTCATTCTTGACCCACCGCGTAAGGGGTGTGATGAAGATTTCTTGACGCAGTTGTTGAGGTTTGCGCCGAAAAGGGTGATTTATATCTCGTGTAATGTGCACACGCAGGCTAGGGATGTTGGATTTTTGGTGAAGGGAACTGAGAAGGCGGGCAAGGCGAAATATGTTGTGGAAAGCTTGAGAGGGTTTGACTTCTTCCCGCAAACGGGACATGTTGAGGGAGTTTGTGTGATGTCGAGAGTTGATGAAGATGTTGAGGCTGAGGTTGTGGTGGAGGCGTCCTCGTAAGAAGAGAAAAGAATATATTGGCATTTTTCTTTTGGTTTGTTAAACGGATACATAAAATTAGGGTGCACTTAAAGCGTCGTTTTAATATAAAATATCGTCATTAAATCATGTTCATGAATATTGGTATCCAATAATCAACGTCGCTTCACTTCTCCTTGGCTTCCAGCAAGAGCTTCAGTCCATTGACGATAACCTCAACAACCTCAGATCTTTGACTGGTCTTCGCACACTCCATCAACACCTCAACACCTCCCTGGCTAGAAATAGCCCTTCTAGCATTCTTCCCCGACTCCGTCTCTGACGATAGCATGTTATAGATAGTTACTGCGCCCCGATGTCTTAAATCTTCACTCGTCTCCCCACACATCCCCAGCACAACCTCTAGACCCTTATCCCGCGACAAGATCCCGTCAATAACCCCATCGAACCCTGACATCGACGCCAACGCTCCGCCCGCCGCCATCCGAATACCAGTGTCCTCGGCATCGGCAAGGGCTAACAGGATATGCAACCGGTTCTTAGCAGCAGGGCTCCTGTCGGCATACAGGGCAATGCCTTCTGGATCCTGTACAAGGTTACACACAAGTTCGACGGCTGCTTTGCAAACCATGGTGTTGCTGACCAACATAAGATCCTCGATCTTTTGCCAAGCAACCTTGACAATTGACCTTTGAGTATCCGAGTCATTTAGAGATGCCAAGTTAGTCAAGGCCATGAGACCTTCGAATGTCGGAAGGAGGTCTCTGTGACCAGAGGATTCGTCGGGTGTCAAGAGAGTAACTAATGGTGGGATTGCTGCATGTTGAGATATGTTTCCATTGCCACCAAAGACCATAGCGGGGTTGGTACTAATCATGATGCGAGCGAGGGCCTGGGCGGCAAGGTACTTGCCCATATGCTCCTCGCGAGGTAGGGTTGCCCAAGCTGTAATGGTCAATCTAATGGCGCCTTGCTGGGCTAGTTTGCCCCTAACATTCTTGTTTCTGGCGATAGAGTTGATAATATTGACGATCAAAAGGAGAGATGCCGGCGACCCGTTCTTGCTATGTGACACAAGCACGGGGACTATACCGGCGTCATACACAAGCTGGCACCGTTTATCTACGCGCTCATTGTCATCCAGTGGATTTGGCCCCGCCACTTTACCAGCAGCGTTGGCATAAGCCTTGAGCTGGTTCATGCGTTCCTCCTCTTGAGTCAAGACCGGTCGGTACCGAGTCAAGTTAACCAATACACTAAGGGCCCCATAAGTGAGGGGAGACCGTGGCGGAGCAGTTTCAAGCTCCTTTACCAAGTTCTTCAAGAATTTGACGTCATTCGCAAGCTTCTCCTTAACAGCAGGTTGTAAGGAGGCATAGGCCAGTCCTTCGATAGCCTGACTGTGGCTCCTGTCTCTGTCGTCATCCATCAGCATTTCGGTAAACATGCTTGATAAATCTTCAATAGAGGTAGCAGCTGTGGTGACGCGCTTCTCTGGGTCGTTACTCGGTGGGGTAGGGATGGCCTTCATTCTGTTGGTCAGTCAGCTAACAAGAGATATGAAAGTCGAATAAGACTGTTTGTAATTGAACTGCAGTCACTTACCTGCAACTTAGCTAAGATTACGGCTGCCAGCTTTTGAACCTGCTGAGAGTGTCGTCTCATTGAGATCGATCCCTCTTGTTGATCATGCTGTGGCTCCGTGATCTTGGCTTTCGGGCTACCCTCCAGCTCTTGCGAAACAATCTCGTCCAACCATTCAACACAGTACTTCTGGACAGCCTCGCGACACAGACTGTTCATGCAAGCCGCACTCAACATCTCCAGACAAGCCGTTTCCACCTTTCGGCTCTTCCACTTTCGTCGCATCAGCGGCCCAAGACTAGAGAGAAACCCCTCCTTAAGGAACAACTCAGTCGTGACTTCAGGCACCACCGGAAACGCAGCAGCAGCCACACAGAAGGCAACGATAAAGTCATCGTATGTTCCCCGCTTTACCCTTTCTAAGAAAAACGCTTTGAGATTCTCAGACCCGGACGTACCTGCAGCCTGGAAATAAGATGACATAGTTAAGGTGGCGTGCCCACGAACAACCTCGGGCTGACGCAAGTCAAGATAACCCAGAAGGGTATCAACGCAGTCGGAGTCGACAACCCGGGTGATAGAGCGATATTCGGCATCCGATTGGGCTTTGTGATCATCAGAAAAGTATTTGGTAAGCTTGTCAAGATCGCCGCAGGTTTCGTCATCTTCTTGGCCGCCCTCCATTAGACGGGCAATGATAAGCTGGACATCATTTTCAGAATCGGTGAAATCCTGCACAGATGTTGCAGCAGTAGTTGAAGCCATGGTGATAGTTGCCCGTAATCAGTTGGCGGGAATGGCGATAAGTGTGTGTAGTCAGATGGGCAAGACAAAAAAAAAGGTTTCCTCTAAAGAACTAATGATGAAAAGAACAAACAAATGTCAGTATATCAAATATAAATCAAAGGGAATAGTTCAGGCCATAAAAATCTCTCCAATTTTCATACGCAAACAGTACATCGTCTGTTCTTGCCTCTGATGATGTAAGTCAGCGGATTTTAGCACATGTCAATCACCCACCATTGCCTTCCAAGCTTGGAGCTTCACGCCACTCTATTTGCCCCTCCATCGGGACAAGGGAGGTCCTTATCTTATCTGCTTGCCGAATTCTGGAGCTTCCATTCTAAACGGAGCGCGGTCACGTGCATTGGCGTTGGAGCTTTGAGCTTGGGTCAAAAGTCTGGGGTTGGAATTTGTAGCCTTGTCGCATTTATTCATGGCGATCCTTCAGCCTTTTTGCTGTGGTATCATTGACGTCGTTTTGGTTTGAGTTGTGTGTGTGAGAAAGCAAGTTCGTGTCTGGCTTTTGTCTCTTAGTTTTCTAATAAAACCTTTTGGTTTGTTTCTTTCTTTTTTGTTATTCCTACTAGCAACCTTTTTGTTGTAATCCCATTCCGCTTTCCTCCGGCCCGTCCTTGGGTCCCTCTACTATGGACGCCGTCGACTCCTCTGACCACTTTGTGGCCAGCGGCGATAACGGTGACACCTCTGCTTCGGTTCTCGCCATCATAATTGATACCAACCCCCGTGCCTGGGCTGCCCTCAAAGACAAGCTTCCCCTCTCCCGCGCTATAGCGAACATTCTCGTCTTTCTTAACGCCCACATGGCCATCGGCACCGCCAACCAAGTTACCGTCATTGCCTCCCATACAAACCGCGCCGCCCGTCTTTACCCTGCCTCCAGCACACCCGTCACAGAAGCCGATGGCGATGTCGCGATGTCCGACGTGGGAATCCCCGCGGTCCCAACATCTTCACACAAAGAAGCTAGCTTGATTCACATTGAGAACACCGTGCTTGCTAGTTATGAAAGACTTTCTGCTAGCACTACCGAGGACGATCTCTCTTGTCACACGACACAACTTTCAGGCGCCCTAACACTCGCTCTCAACTTTATCAACCGCGCCTTTCTCAACGTCAACGCCGCCAATTCTGGCCCCTCCGATGACGAACCCACCCAAAACACCTCGAAGCCCCGAATTGGAGGTCGCATTCTCGTTATTTCCGTTTCCGATTCTGAGCCTACACAATATATTCCCACCATGAATGCTGTCTTTGCAGCCGCTCACAACAGCATTGCCATTGATACATTAGCTCTCTGTGGCGATGCCACCCTCTTACAACAAGCCGGCTTCATCACGAGTGGAACCTTCCTGCGTGCTCCAGAACCTAGAGGGTTTCTCCAATATCTCATGGTCGGCTTCTCAACTGATAATGAGATTTCCGCCCGATTGATACCAGCATCACACACTACCGTCGACTTCCGTGCCGCATGCTTTTGCCACGGACGGGTCGTCGACACTGGCTACGTTTGCTCCATCTGCCTCAGTATCTTCTGCGAAGTCCCACTGGATTTTCAGTGCTTGACATGTGGGACAACTTTGGAGGTTGGTGCATACAACGTGAAGCCAGTAGTGGTGCCAAAGAAAAAGAAAAAGAAGAAGAAGGTGGGTACTAGCGGGACGGGGACACCAGATACAACTGGTAACGGGACGCCAAAGCCAGTCTAGCCGGAGATAGAAGATTGTGTTGATTTTTGTTGGATTTTCGTTTGAATTTTTGTGCGTTTTTTGTTTGACTTGCGAGATACCAAAACTATCACTAGACATATAGAACCAGATTGCCAAGGAGAGACTTGGCAGAAGTGTAATTACATCATCACGAATTTTATGTATAATATCTGTATTACAGCTTAAAGCAGCCCACACCCTAGCCTCCATAAACGTCATTGATTAATCATGTATCTATTGATTCATTGTAAACATAGTACTTCTGACGCACACTTATAATAATCTCTTGGGTTTCTAAGGTCTCGACCTGCGAGCGCCCCTAGCCACCGAGGTCGATCCTTTGTTCGGCCTCCTTGAACACACACACAATGGTTCCTCATCATCCGCCGTCATTGAAGCCAATGCAAATGAGTCCGTATTATGTGCAAAGTAAAAATAAACTCCATAGTTGGTTTTCTTGACCGCAAGAACTCCAATAGCTGCCGCTGCCGATGAGCTCTTGACTCCAGGGTGCTCCATGAAATCCTTGGTCACAAAAGACTCCATGATGGTATCTTCATTATCCTCGGCAATATCACGACCGTTGTTCCCTTGGCGGGTGCCATGATAGAGACGCCGAGCGCAGAGCTGGGAGGCGAAGGTGGTCGTCATGTGTTCGCCGGTACCGCTGGTAACAGTAGCGACTGAGACTTCATCTTCATCCATGGTGTTGCAAGGGATTACTGCAGCCCCAACTCCGACGAGAGCCGCTGGTCCCACTCGGCCCCGATGTTTCATACCAATTCCCCCAGAAGAAGCGGCTGCGGCAATGTTGCCATTCATATCAATAGCTATAGCTCCCACGGTGTCTACTACATCATCATTTCCTACTGGAGGGACAGCAAACTCTTCAGGCGGAGTTTCCAAAGTAGTTGATGGCATAGACAGGCCAGCTTGGTCGATTGTCCGCTTCCTATTAGACAATTCTCCTTTGGATACAGCTGGTAATAATTCCGATGTTGTGGTCTCTTTTGGGGAGGTGTATAACTGAGGGAGAATTGGTATCTGAACAGCATTCAACTTCTTGACTCGTTTCGTTGACCGGAAGAATCGGGATGCCCGCGGCAAGACGGACTCTCGAGTAGGTTGACTGGCCTCTGCCGGCAAAGAGCAAAATCTGATATGAGGGGGTTCAATTATTCTGTTGGACAACGGAATCGAAAGAAAATGGGCATCGGCATCAGTGATCTCTGTACCTTCCTCTTGTCGAGACTTTCGGCAGATTGCAGCAGCACGATCAAGATCTGCCTTCCACTCCAAAAACCGGGCTCCGGACCCCTTGGAAATGAGCAAGTCATTTCGTGTTAAGGGCATCCCGTGGTTATATGCAAACTCGGTAGCCCCTTTGCCAACTAGAAGACTGGGCGGGACCCGTCGGAACGAAAGGCCAGAATAGCTGGAATCAAGTATGAATTTGGCAAGCATAACCGGGTTTTTTATATCTGCTCATGATTATGGTTAAGAGAGCACACCCAAAAACTTGGGACGGGGATCTTGACTTACGTGGGACCGCGCCAACTGCTCCACTGCGTCCAAGGTGATCCACAACTGCGGCATCACCTTCAACTCTTCCCTCTATAGTGAGATTTGAGCCGAATCCAGCATTTGTAATTTCACTATCTTCCATCACTGCCACTGCCATGGTTGCTGCCTCGACTGCCGTGCCTCCAGCTTGAAGTATGGCCATCGCTGCCTTACAAGCACTGAATTCAGAGTTAGTATAAGATGGTGAAATTTAAGATGATACGGAGACGCCCATTCTTACTCTCGGCATACTTGAAGATGTAAGTGTTCATTCTGATGACTGTGGTACCCGGCACCCGCGTGGACAAAGATAGCCATAGACGGCTGTTGAGTCGATGACGATACTGGCGAAGACATTCTGAGATGGATATTTTGTATACTAGGTTCAGAGAAGAAGTATAGGTAGCTAGTAAGATAGTCCGGTGGCGGCAGATGTCGAGGACTAATGGGCTACTTGATACAAGCTATAAAAGGTCGTGTCACACAAAGGTTGGGACAGGATATAGTTTTAAATGTGGACGAAGTGATAAAAGAAAGACTTTAGGAAATGATAAAGCTAAGCAAAAGAACAGAGACTGATGAAATTATTAAAGCAAATATGGGCATCACAGAAGTTGTTATTAGGTTGCTCGTACTTTGTCCATGATCGCAGAAGCCATTCTTTAGCTATGACTACTCTTGAGCAATTGATGCAAGAGGCAGACATAGGTAGTTGCCTGAAGAAGACTAAGATCATTCACTACACTACAGAAATGGGGATACTAGCGAGCAGGGGTAGGAGCACTGCCTAATGATTTGAATGTCGTCATGGGAGTGATAAGAAGATGACATGTTGAACATATTTGTAAATCAGATGTTACACTTAAAAATTAGATGTGATCCAATCATGTGTCACTTTCATGTCCTTGGTGAAAATGCATATGATCCAGTGTAGCAATGTTTACAAAGATGTTGATCAAGGGCATTGATGGGGTTGTATAACCCTAGCATCATATGAGAAATAAGCCTGTGTAGATGCACTACAACATACAAATATTGATAGTGTATAGCTATAGCGAAATCAAGGGCCAATGTCAATGGTAATAATGTAAAGACAACAATATCAGTATCAAAAGTTCGGATTCGCAATCTCTATACCTGATTATGCTTTGTTGTTGAACTGTAGGTTCCCGTGACCTCATGTGCTGATAACTACCTGTGGCAGCTCTATTTACAGGCATATATGCCCTATATAACCCTCGATTTTGGGGACCCAAACTTGGTGACGATTTTGGTGGGGCTGTAACTTGCGCGGAAAGGCTGGCTGGCCATTGCTTAGACCTTGACCAGGGAAGCTCATTAGAGCTCCAGTTCGCTTGTAGTGGCTTTGCTTCACATTACGAATTGAGCATTCCAATCGTCATCCATCCTCAAATCCTGAATAGACTACCGCTGAATCGTCGCCATCTTCGCCCGCCTCAATCTTACGACATCGGCTAACTCTGTATTTCGATACACCATTGCATTTTCTCTAAACTCTAAACCTCCCATATAGCCCATCATGGCGAACCAGACTCCCGCCGTTGTCATGGACAAGTAAGCTCCTTTCCATAGTCGCCGCTTCAATTGCGGTCCCAGGCCCCGCTCCGACTGTCTTCCATTGGAAACCAGGCAGCTGGGTCCGACGTCGTAGCTCGCAACCATCAAATGCTCTGGTTATGGTGTAACTAACAGCTTCCACAGTGGAACGGGTTTCTCGAAGCTCGGTATGCGCCCACTCTGAATCCGCTCACTTCACGATTTGCGCCCCCCCGAAATGCCCGCGATTATTACTGTCGTCTACCGCCGTCCTTATGACCTTTCACAATCCCTCCTCACGACCCATCCATCTGACCATATCCGTTTTTTCACTCCATAGGTTTTGCCGGCAACGATTCCCCCTCCTTTGTCTTCCCTACCGCTATTGCGACCAAGGGCCCGTCGGCCGGTAGCGCTGGTACTGGCTCTGGCCGTCCGGCTGTTGCCAACAAGCCTTCGTTTATGACTGGTGGCGCGGGCCCCGGAAGTCACCTGAGTGCTAAGCGCGGCACTGAGGACCTCGACTTCTTCATTGGCGACGAGGCCGTCGCTGCTGCAGGAGGTCCTGGTAAGTAAAATCCACTGGCTTAATACCGAAAGTAGTATTTCCTAACATATTGATGCTATAGGCTATGGACTGCACTACCCCATTCGTCATGGCCAAATAGAGAACTGGGTATGTTTGAAGGCGCAAATATCTCAAGTATCGCTGGGTTGGTACTAATCAATTAATTACAGGATCACATGGAGCGCTTCTGGTCTAATTCCATCTTCAAGTACCTGCGTGTAGAGCCCGAAGACCACTTCTTCCTGCTCACTGAGCCTGTAAGTAGCAATCCCAGACTTTTATCTCTACTCGGATTCGCCTGGCCATAATAACTAACTTTACCAGCCTCTGAACCCTCCCGAGAACCGCGAGAACACTGCCGAGATCTTTTTCGAATCTTTCAACTGCGCGGGAATGTACATCGCCGTTCAGGCCGTTCTTGCACTGGCCGCTTCTTGGACTTCGTCCAAGGTTCATGACCGTTCCCTCACCGGTACCGTCATCGATTCCGGTGATGGTGTCACCCACGTTATCCCAGTTGCCGAGGGTTATGTTATCGGTTCCTCCATTAAGTCTATCCCTATCGCTGGTCGTGACATCACCTACTTTGTCCAGTCGCTCCTCCGTGACCGTGGCGAGCCCGATTCCTCTCTGCGCACCGCCCAGGAGATCAAGGAGCAGTACTGCTATGTGTGCCCTGATATTGTTAAGGAGTTCGCTCGTTTCGACCGCGATCGCAGCCGGTTCCTAAAGCACGTTGTCTCGCACCCCGGTGGCCGCCAGAGCACTATTGATATCGGTTACGAGCGTTTCCTCGCTCCCGAGATCTTCTTCAACCCCGAAATCTATAGCTCCGACTTCTTGACGCCCCTTCCCGTGGTCGTCGATAATGTTATTCAGTCCTCGCCCATCGATGTTAGACGAGGCCTGTACAAGAACGTGGTGCTGTCTGGTGGTTCGACCCTGTACAAGGACTTTGGCCGCAGATTACAGCGTGATATCAAGCAGCTGGTGGATACGCGTATCCGGGCTAGTGAGGTGCGCAGTGGCGGTGCTAAGAGTGGTGGATTGGATGTACAGGTCATCTCGCACAAGAGACAACGCCACGGGCCGTGGTTTGGTGGTTCGCTTTTGGGCCAGACGCCGGAGTTCCGGTCGTACTGCCACACGAAGGCGGAGTACCAGGAGTATGGGCCCAGCATTGTTCGCAGATTTGCTCTGCTTGGTGGCCCGGGTAGCTCGTAAGGGCTGAGAGTATTTTGTAGATTAGAGGGCTGATCAAGGACTAGTAGGCTGTAAATGTGATCGACTAGCAGGCGGTGGTCAGAGAGGAAGATGATGGGGTTTTGCCCGGGTTATTGTTGGTTGAGCGTGTTTTACTGCAAATGTCAAGTTTCTTTGTTTTTGAGTAGATCTCATGTGACATTTTCGTATATTTAAGTCTGTGTGTCTCTTTGCAACATCTGGTGTAACTTAAATCAACGGCACATATTTCACTTGATAGCACGGCCATTATCAATGCCTGTTGATTTGATATACGGAGCCATGTCGCATTTCCGATCTCATGTTAAAAATATAATAAAAATAAAATAAAACACCGAATAAACGCTACAATGATCTCACCACAACTGCCTCATCCATCACACCCATCACGACCATTGTAAAAGAAAGATATCATTTTTTTTAAACAAAAAACCCCGATAAAATAAATGAATAGAAGAGACATGAGGAAAAGAAAAGACAACAACACAATAACAACATTAACCGCAAATATAATGGAAGCAAGAAAAAGAACCGAAGCCATATACATGAATCCCCCGGGGGCCAATGTATAAGAAATGGGAAAGAGAGGGTAAGAGGAGGTGTCTATGGGGGATGACAAAACAGACATAGCTAACAATGCCAGTAGATTTCCTAGCTGTCAAACTATTAATGCCTCATTGTCCTGGTCGTCATTGTCATTACAACTTCTTGGACCACTCTCTACACCTCCCACAGCATCATCGTCTACTACTACACATACGTCCGCCAGCATACCAAAACATAACAGTCGTTCCAGCAAATCTTCTATACAATAATACACGCCCACTCATGATCCAAATGATACATCATCCTCTTTACGCCTGCTTGAGGCCGAACGCCTTGCGCCATTTCTGGATGTAAGGAGCGGCCAATGAAGCACAGTTGCGCTCGCCGGCGGCATTGCAGTCATTGATGTGGATGACAAAGTCGCCCTCCTGGAACTGTCCACCGTTGTTGGCGTCTTGGTATGAGTTGATAGAGCGCTGGGAAACAAGGCCGAGTCTAGACAGGATGGTGGGGTGCCATTGGATGATGTGCTCCTATAGAGGTTGTTAGTTTAGGCTTGAAATATGAAACTTGATATTATGCGATGCAGCTTACCAGAGCATGAGTCTCAGCACGCTGGAAGTTGTAGCTACGGTACAAAGGATCGAACCAAGTATCCAAAAAGAACTTAGCCCAATCACCATTGCGGACCACAAAGCTAGAAGCAGAGACACCCTTGACATCCTGGGTAATGGCCAGATCGATGTCTTCACCCTTCAAGTGACCGAAGGTCTTGATGATACCATCAGGCGGCACAATGGAGTGGTCGCGGATGATGCTCTTGTCGAGCTTGCGGTTGGTGAGGAGATCACGTTCAGGCTTGACAGTGGGATCCATGATGAAAGAGTTCTGGTCGAGATACCAGAAGAACTTGGCTTCCGGGTACTTGGCCATGGCGTGGCGCACAGCGACAACCTTGGTCCATGACATGGGGGCGCCGTTCAGATCGTAGTCGCCAGCCTTAGCGAAAAAGGTACCGTAGCCTGTGATGATAAGACGTGGTTAGTCGACATGTCAATCCTGGTGGGCTTGTCCACAATGAATTTTGTGCCAGTCCATGACGCAATAGGTTTGCAGGGTCGCCATCCAGCGTGATACTGCGGGTAACCGACACAGAAAGTTTGGCACTTGTAAAGAAGGAACCAGAAGATAGACTTGCATGGCCCCTCATATAATGGAGGTGCGCCACGGTATTGCTGCTGCAGTCCATGAATAAGGGGATCGGGATGACATACTGTGCTTCTTAGCATACGCCAAGCGGTTGTCTTCAATACTCTTGATATAGTCATGGGGGTATCCGCTGGCATCGAAGGCCGTCACAATAACAACTGGCGGCTCGCCCCTAATCACACGAGGCTTAGGTCTATGGTTGGCACTGGAGCTACCACCAAACAACCACCAGAAGCCAAAGATGATGAGGAGGACAGTGCCCACAAGCTTGAAGTGGTTCTTCCGCATAGACGGCATCTTGGAGCGGCGCGGCTTAAAGGGTGGCGGATTGGAGTTTTTCCGCGCCGGGTAGGCGTAGTGCATAGCGATAGTGTTACGACAGATGCCGACTTGGCGGAATTGAAAGAGGTCGAGAAGGGGCAGCCACAAGAGGCTGTGATGATGTTCGCGATCCGAAGTGGTTGATGGGCAGGAGATCACAAACGACTAAGTGGGCCGAGATATTGCTTAGCTGTTCTTCGAAGGACTGGCCGGAAATTGCGCTGAGAGAATGACAGAGCTTCGTCGTGGTCGTTTGGGAGTTGGTGGATATGGCCAGGATATATTCAAGAATTAATCGCCAGTCGGAAAGAGATATGGAAGATGATGGCCCAATTCTGGATTGTCCAATTAACACGTCGAGTGACGGAGGGTAGGAATGAGAAGCAGACAATCAATGCACAGAGGCGTGCCTGGCAATGCAGTGCAGAGTTGCAGGGCCGGATTGGGGTTTGAATTAAACAAGAGGGCACGAAACACAAGCAACAAAATAGAGTCCAGCGTGGTCGAGGGGTTCTAAAGCGGGTTCTGGCGTGGCTTGCCCCTGGCTCAATAAGCTGCCAGGAATATTGGCAGACGCTGGTGTAAAGGATTTGGCTTTGGGAGCTTTGTCGCGATTTGGTTGGTGGAAGAAGGGATTGAGCCAACTGTCAAGTATATGTGAATATAATCCATGAATTGCTGCATAAGCTTAAAGTTTGTTGGTTGCAATCAATGAGGATTGTGGTGATGGTGATGATTATGAAGATTATGAAGATGACTGTAGATAATAAACCGTGGCAACAAGGTACTACGAGGTGTGTAAATTCAGGGTTAACCAACATAACAGCCAGATACAGTCCTTAACAAGTACATAGGGTTAACTATCCTGAATAATTCGGAAGGGATAGGACAAGGAAAGTAAGGAAGTAATGGTTCTCGGTGAGACATGAAACAACTGTTGAGCCAAGGAATATCGTCCTTGTAGCAACATAGCCCAGGACCTCTTCTAGACTGGAGGTGATCTTCTGGTTTAAACATGATCAGGTGGGGCTACCATGTAGTTTTCACTATTCGGTTGACATATCACAAGTAACATGGGTTTGGAAGCATTGATAGACGCCGGAAGCGCTGGCGTGTTGAGCCGCACGCACTTCATGTAGTCAACCAACAACGCCAGTATGAGTATGAATTGCTAGCAATACGGCACGATATCAGAGGCACCCCAGATCCGCAGTATATTTAACAGGAAAACATACAAAATAGAAGTGAAATGAGATGTATCTAACAAAGTCGAGGTCTCATGGCTAGCCATCCCAAGTCATTGGCGCAAGCACCAAAAGCAAGTGAGAACCCGAAACACAAAGTATATCTTGCAAGGAGACTCCAAGGAGCCTTTCTTGTAGATGATACCCTCGACAAAGAAAGATGAAGCCGGGTGTTTTATCAAGTTAGCATCCAAAACGGACAGTAACTCTTCCACAGACCCGAATCTTGATCTCTGCACACAGACTAGTCGACTCAAGACGGAGAAGCAAATGAGAGGCAACTTAAGAGTGTGCAGACAAAAGACATTCACAAAAAGCTGAACTCTTGGTATGGGCCCGTCACTTGACGCCCTGCCGCAAGTTGATTAAGGCTAAACGAAAGATATAAAATGGCACCGGAGATCCATCAAGAGGTCACGAAGCTAGTTTCGATGATAGCATCAGCTGTTGCGCCGAAAAAAAAGAAAACATGGCTTCATATTGGAAGCTCTGAGACAGCGCATAGCGCTCATGTGGTGAGTTAAAAGAAAGTATGAAAAAGGAAAATTTCCAAAGCGCAAAGTTGCTACGACATAAAATAGGATCCTGGCTGAATCCACTTGTCACGTGATGCAGACGACAATTCATGGTCTAAAAGATAATGAAGCAGAATATTACATTCTACATTTATGATTGTGCGGATATTGAGTCAATGAATACTATGGCGAAGGTTTGAGTTTCTTCATGAAGCTGTAGTTACATATATTATCACTGTTCTATTCGCAAAATGACACCGGTATATCGCCAACCCTAACCCATATCACGTGTACAATACGTAGTCCAACCCAGCCTGGGGTAGCTTAGCTTGACGCGCACTGGAGTTGCCTGAAGCTTAGTGGGAGCTCCAGCCTCGTTGACTATTGGAGCTGCGGGACCACGACAGCACCATCGAACCTCTTAATATCTTCAAGTTGTAATAATTTTGAGCCTTTGTTGATAATCTGAGTTGTTGTTTTGTTTAATCTTTTGCATTCCCCCCTTCTAATTCATAAACAATGGCTTACAACTTCTCCCTCACCACTTTCTCCCCCAGGTAAAGCTCCCCGCACCTCCCAGACATCCCACTTTGACTGAGCATGATGAACTAACAAATTGCAGTGGAAAGCTGGTTCAGATTGGTGTGTAGTCTCCCAAATATCGCCGTTATGGGCCCAATTGGCCCTAAAGAAACGAACCGATCCCCCGAATATGATGCTAGAATTTTATAATTAACAATTCCCCAAGAATATGCCGTGAACGCTGTGAACCAAGGTGTGACCGCCGTCGGTATCAAGGGTAAGTCGCAAAACCCGCCCCACGATCAGCAAGACTCCCAACTGACGTAACTACCTGCAGCTACCAACGGCATTGTCCTTGCTACCGAAAAGAAGTCCACCTCGCCGCTCGCCGACCCCTCCTCCCTCACCAAGATCGCCGACATTACCCCCAACATTGGTATGGTCTACGCTGGCATGGGCCCCGATTACCGCGTCCTTGTAGACCGCGCCCGCAAGGTCTCGCATTCCGATTACAAGCGCATTTACAACGAGTACCCGCCAACCCGTATCCTTGTTCAGGATGTTGCCCGCGTTATGCAAGAGGCCACTCAGTCTGGTGGTGTCCGTCCCTACGGTGTGTCACTGTTGGTTGCTGGCTGGGACGAGGGTGTCCTGCCCGATGAGGAGGTGGAGGCAATGGCGGCGGCTAAGGCCACGCCGGAGCAAAAGAAGACGACGGGGAAGACTGGTGGTATCTTGAAGGGTGGGCCCATGTTGTACCAGGTTGACCCGTCAGGATCATACTTCCCGTGGAAGGCGACTGCGATTGGCAAGTCGGCGCCGCAGGCTAAGACTTTCCTGGAGAAGAGATATTCCGAAGATTTGGAGTTGGAGGATGCCATTCATATTGCGCTTCTCACGCTGAAGGAGACAATTGAGGGTGAGATGAGCGGTGAGACTATCGAACTGGGTAAGTGACACTTTAACTATCATGCACTTTAATAGCGCTAACATTTTACAATACAGCCATTGTTGGTCCTCCGGCTGATCACTTGCTGGGCATTGAGGGTATTGAGGGAGCGCGGGGGCCTCGGTTCCGGAAGCTGTCGCCCCAAGAGATTGACGACTACCTGACGAACCTATAAACAGTTGTTTTGCGTTTGTCTTTATGTTTACAGTACTGCTTTTTTTTCGCTGGTTTAATGATCTGACGTTATGAACTTTCTTCGCTTGGGGTTGTGGGAGGAATGAATAAAGAAATACATCATCGACACTTAGTGTTGCTAATATTGCTGCTTGGCTTGCTGTTTACATGTGTAGGAAGACTAACATATGTTTTATCTCCGCTTTCGGAATGAATATGTGGTGTTGTGAGCGAATATATCTAAGAAATCTTGCACAGAGGGCTAGAAAGCAAACTACGGGGTAACGCTATACTTCACGATGCAGAGGATCATGCGTGAATGCTCCGGGTGACAAGGTATGAAGTGTGTGGTCCTGCATGAACCCGGATAACTTCCTCATCCAGTTCAAGTTGTAGGTTTAAAGTCCATGCACCAGGCCAGTCTTCAGTGGCAGAACCGAGTTGGCCGCGATCATTAGAACCTTTTCCAGAAACTTCACCAGAGTCATCAAGAATGAGTGCATGCTTGGAGCCAATGGCAACATCTTTAACTCCAGAATCGACAAGTTCCAGCTCTGCGGTGACATCCTCGAAGGGGCCGGTTGATCCAGGACGGCCACCCCAAACGTACAGGTCGCCAGCTTCACTAAGAATGGCCAGGGTGTATCCGCCAGCAGCAATCCTCTTTATAGGGCCTAAATTGTCGGCAACCGTAATACGGACAAGGCTACGGTTAGGGGGGCCGGGAATAATGGGAGTGAAATCTGAGGGGAGGCCTAGAGGATTGGGGAAACGAGGGTCACCGAGGACCCAGACAGAGTTATCGGCTAGAACCAAGAGGAGGCCGGTATCGTAAGCGGCAGCGTTTTTTATGTATTGGTTACCGTGGCAGGGGATGTGAAAGTTATTACAAAGAGTCGATAGAGTAGGTGGGTTGTCTGAGGCGCATTAGTATTGTGAAGAGGTAGTATAATGAATGTGATGGGGGGGTGTAGAGGTGAGATATAGATGAGTAGGGAACGTGAGGCTAGAAGGCTAGAGGCGTGTCTTTGCTACCTAAAAATGGGTGCTAGAGTAAACAAGAACTCTAAAATGAGAGGAAATGGATCGTAGAGTTGCAGTTATAAGAATGTAATCATATGAGGAATTAACCGATAATTGAGTGTGGACCAGAGGAGATCAGAGAGTTTCCAGGCATCCATGTTGAGTACAACTATAAGGAGAATATAGAGAAAATAGCCTTACGACTCATGATGACGGGGAGGTTTTGGAAGATGGAACTGGATCGCAAGCTAACATGCTATTGGATTTGAACCCAACCTTAGAGAAAGAGTGGTGTTTACTTACCCAAGTCAATAGTGTAAACATTGTCGGTGACAACTGCTAATGCGGAGAAATTTATGTCGGTGGAGAGTAGGCCAGATGGAGGACAGCCTGCAAGTCGAAAACTATCTTCATATTTCACTATTATTTTTTTCAACCGTTATCAGCTGGGCTTTCTACGTATAGAGAACATTATCGACTTCAATATGTCGCCTGGCCAGCTTTAGGCATCCGAATTGTACCACTTCTTATGACACAATCTTCAACTTCGAGATGCAAGGCTACAAAAGTCCACAAGAAAGTCCGCTGCCAAACACAAGCTTGCGTGGCTCTTGCAGGTAGAAACATAACAAATTGATCAGTAGTCCAATAAGCTATGGGTAAATCAACAGAAGCTTTCAGGATTCATCAAAGGATTGCTGTGGAGATGAAGCGGGAATCTGAGTATTGACTTCTGCCTCGTGTCCCGATTGACAATGAACACAAACATACCTAATGTATATGAAAGCTTGGTTGCAACAATCTCTATTTGGGATTGACATTGCAAGACGGCGGTAAATGATGCCACATCTGAAGGGTCAGGCAAGGCTAGTGGTGCGGAGATAGAATCTGAAAAGACAAGTTGGTTCCAGGCATTGTTGCCAGATACATACAGTTTATACGTGGCGGACTTGTCCATTTTACTGCAAAACCAATTACCATGGATACACAACAGACAAACAGTAACACTTGTCCATTCGACGACCTCTAGCTTTAAATACTGTACAGCTTTAGTCCAACTCCAACCGTTAAAACTCCTAAAAAGTTTAAATCAATCTACTCACAATTGTCGCAAGCTCCTTCTCTACATCTGCATCCAAGCGGGGGACCCTGTCAGATGGATTCCTAAAACAGTATATAAAGGCCCATATTACTTTTTTTTTTCAGTTACTGATGTCATCCAGCCAATCAGTGCGGGTTCTTGTCAAGGTGGGGCTGCAAGATTTGGACAGAAGCAAACCTAGACCAGCTGCATGTTATCTGTGTGATTCCATATTTATACGCATACTCACTACTTAGTGGATTCTTAATAATATCTCAATGCCGCCTGAGAATTTCTGCGGTTCTGTTCAAATACATACAATGTATTGGTGAACAATTGCAAACAAGATAGTTAGAGCTGTTCTTGCTGTTTTGTTGGATTTTGGCTAGAATTGGTCATCGCTAGCTTGGCGAAGGTCAGGCTCTTGCATAGTAGTAACTTTCCTTCCGCAACAAGACCTGGATTTGTTGTGTCACAACGGCCCTTATATAAACTGTGGGTGAGGTCGCAGAAGAGGATATTACTCTTTCTCCCTCATCTCTCATGGTGCCTCTTGTGGATACAACTCGTTATATCATAATAAGTATAGCCATTTGTGATTATTATTATATCTATATTTATCAAATGAACATCATCAAAGAGCACAGATCTTTCAACCTGCCGCTGCCAATTTTTTGGGTACTCTTCTATTGTTCCTCGCACACCTATTAGACGCACACGCCCCTACTAGTCATCTTCCATATCCGGGTCCTTCATACTGCCAAACTACGTCAACTTCGCTGACTGACAGTTTCCGGTATCATTATTCCGCTATCCCTACATTTTCCACCACATCAATTTATGCTCTAGTCTAAAACGACCTCTGCTTACGATCACGCCCTCCTTGCTCAACACAACCTTCACCACAGCTTACACCTCTCCCTTGTGCTGGTTCATTCTATCTCAACTTCCGTAATCCTAGTCCCCTCAACATTGATCCTACGCCATTGTCCCAAAGTTGCGTCCGTGAAAGTGCTGCTTGGTCAACACGGCTGTTCATGATGGAGAGCTACCGTATGCAATATGGGCTGCCTGCCTCAAAGGAGTTTGATTCAGTCAGCTTCATTAGCACTAGCTCGGAGTCCGACTTACAGGATGTCGACATGGATATACGTGATGTTCCCTTAGGAGTTCAAATTAATGAAGATGCTCCTATCTATAATACAGGTTCTATCCCCAGAGAATTGACTGTGGCTAGGACGGTTCAATTAACCAAGTCTATTGATTCATTGAGTGAGGACGCTCCTGTCGTTCCAATGGCTGCACGCGCATATCAACTGGAGATGTTCCATAGGAGTATCGAGCAAAATATTATCGTCATGATGGATACTGGAAGTGGAAAGACTCAGGTGTAAGTGGTCCAGCCAACATATGACCAAATTCAAGCATTCTAACATGACATAGTGCCATCATGAGAATACGCCATTTGCTTGAAGAATCGAACCGGGTATGTTTTCAATCCCAATTATTCGAGTTATACTGTTTGCTAACTTCATGAAGGTTGCTTGGTTCATAGCCCCGACTGTGGCTCTTGCTACTCAGCAATGTGAGGTTATCAGACGTCAGATCTCTCTATCCCCAGTTCGCCTACTTGCTGGCATAGAGGACATAGACTGCTGGTCAAACCAAGAGATCTGGGACCAGGCTTTGAGAGGGTACCAAATTGTGGTTTCGACTCCTCAGGTTCTTTCCGATGCGCTTGATCATGCCTTTGTCAAACTCTCAGATATCGGGCTACTCATTTTTGATGAAGGTATGATTTCCACTACCTCTGCAACTTAGTGTCCCTATCTCTGACAAGAAATAGCCCATAATTGCGTTGGTAACTCGCCGGGTGTGCGTATAATGAGAATTCACTATAGGCCACTAAAAGCCGCTGGATTTCCAGTACCGCGTATTCTTGGCCTCTCTGCTAGCCCAAGCATGAACGCCTCCTTCTCTAAAGTTCAGGATCTGGAAATGACCCTAGATTCAGTCTGTTGCACTCCAGTAGCTCATAGAGAAGAGCTTCTTACTCATGTCCCCCGACCCAGACTCGAGAATCTCTTCTACCCCTGCGCCACACCAAATTTTGATGAGTCTAATGAGCGAGTTATCCAAGTTGTCCAAGAAGCATTTAGGAGATATCAGGCCGCCAATGATCCTTATCTTCAACAGCTTTGGAAGACCGGGTCACAAAAAGCGATGGACAGGTTGAATGCCATGTTAAAAGCACAGGACTCACCTGCGTTTGATGCTCTTAAGTCTATTGCACGTCGCGTTGAAACCTTATTTGAGCAGATTGGCGCATTTGGTGCCCAGTCGTATCTTTTCGAAGTCTTGGAAAAGATATTAGTGCCTCCCAAATCAGGGCAGCCAGGGATCGTTTCACAAGCACGAAATGCAAGGTACTTGAACGTCTTGTTTGGAAGTGGAAACTCAGTGGAACTACCACGTGAATCAGATCTCAGAGAGAAACCTCTGGCTCCGAAGATAAATAGCCTTGTCAAATACTTGTTGTCAGTCCCGGAAGGGACTCAAGGTATCATTTTCGCTGGCGAGAGAGTTACAGTGATTACTCTATGTCAAGTTCTTCGGGCCCATCCAGAGATACGACAACGGCACAGGATCAAGGCTGTTCTAGGGTCTGTTTATGCCTCTAAAAGCACTTTTCATGATACATCATACAACCACCCTCTATGTGAGAACTCTTTGCAGGAGTTCCGAGACAAAAAAGTCAACATCCTTATTGCTACAACGGTCTTGGAGGAAGGTATAGATGTCCCAGCATGTAATCTCGTCGTTTGTTTTGAGCCACCTAGAGATTTCAGATCGTTCGTACAACGCCGAGGGCGTGCTCGCAGTCACAGATCTAGTTTAGTAGTTATGCTACCAGACAATAAGGAAGCCCGATCTAGTTGGGACGAGCAGGAAAAGAATTTGCGAACTCTTTTTGAGGATGAAAAGCGTCAACATGAAAGGCTGGTTGAATTAGAAAGAGAAGTAGAAGACCAGGAATCCTTCAGAGCCAACCTCATGTCCTATACTATTTCGACCACTGGCTCTAGGATTGACATGGCCAACGCGAAATCTCATCTTCATCATTTCTGTTCCGCCGTTTGCTCGGCAGAGTTTATCACCAATAGACCAGACTATATTTTTGAGGAACATGATATTTCTGGCATCACCTACTTCCGGAGCAAGGCTATTCTTCCCGCGAGTCTTCCAACATCACTGCGGGTTCACGACTCGGCGCAAGCATGGAGATCTCAGAAACATGCCATCAACGATGCTGCCCTTTGTGCTTGTATCAAGCTGTATGAAGCTGGCTACCTGAATTCGCACTTTCTTCCCTTCAGCAAACTCGATTTTCTTGGCTCAGCTGTAGACCTTCGTACCAGTATTATCACAATTCCAAAGATCCTGTCGCCCTGGCCCAAGGTGGCAGAGATGTGGATGGAGTGTCAATCGCCGTTTACCTACGAGTTGAAGATTTATAATCAGGATGGGACATTGGTCCATTTGCCCCATTTCTTTAGCCTTCCAACATATGTTGAGCTTAATGGACCGTTTCCTGTCTATGTTGATCACGGCATCACATACACTGTGAACATCACTTTCATGTCAGGAGGCATAACCGTAAAAGAGCTTGATGCTCTTGATCATACTATTCCTTTGATTACAATTGCCTTCGGCCACCGCAATATTTTCCCACTAGATGAGCCACGCCGCAGCCTTGTCCGCTTCTGGAGCCCTCGGCGTCGAATCACTGTGTCAGATATTGCCTCTAGACCGCTCCCCATCGAAGATTTACGATCAGGTCAACCTTTCACAAAAATAGTTCGTGATTCCTCTTATCACCCTTATACTTATGATGGGTTTATTCCTAGCAAACCGCCACCGGAGATGGTACAATCTAGGTTTCGCGGTTATGATGAGGCACCGGTTGACGTACCGTACATCTCCGTCATTTCTAAATCCCGTCGGACCGATTATGGCCATCCGATTCTGGATCCCCCTGCACCCCCTCCTACTAAGAAATGGCGACGGGTGATTCCAGCGCATATGCTTATGTATGACGATATCCCCGAGGAATATATGCTGGTTGGTTCGTTGGTGCCCACTATTATCAACGAAGTGGAGGTTGGCCTTCTGGCTCAACTGATGAATACTGAGCACTTTGCGTCATTGAACATAACAGATATGGCTACGTTAAAGGCTGCAATCTCATCGAGGTCCGCCAGGATGAGATATGACTACGAGAGATTGGAGTTTATGGGAGACTCAATGTTAAAGTTCATGGCGTGTCTGAACGTCAGTGCCGAACGTAAGTTTCTTTTCTTATTGCTTATATTTATTCTACATGCTAACTGTGTGTGTAGAGCTCGATTGGCCCGAGGGATATCTCAGTCTGAAAAAGGATGGCCTTGTGTCCAATGCCCGTCTCCATATTCTTGCTCTTGAACATAATTTAGTCGACTACCTTATCACGCAACCATTCACCGGACGCAAATGGATTCCTCCCTTCTACGAAGACTACTATAAACTACAGGAAGCACGTAATGGCCGTAATATCAGTACAAAAACAGTTGCTGATATAGTCGAATCATTAATTGGCACCGCTTTTGTTGATGGCGGTCTCGACAAGTCTCTGGAAATGCTCAAATATTTGTTTGGCACAGAGTACCAATGGATGTCCGAACAAACCTGTCGTGAGCGGATTTTTATCCATATCCCCGACTCAACCTCCAGAACAATCCCTAAGCTTGAGAGTCTTATTGGGTACTTGTTCCACAAAAAGGGCATTCTTCTTGAAGCAATTACACATGCAAGCTGTATTGCCGAATCCAGCGAGTCACGTTCGCTCGATCGCCTTGAATTTTTAGGCGATGCCGTTCTCGACCGCGTTGTGGTTGAACAGCTATATGCCCGTCAACCACCACTTACCAATAGCATGATGCACACCATGAAAACCGCAATGGTGAACGGTGACTTCCTAGCCTGGCTTTGTCTTTCACATCAAATGCCGCTGCCAGAGAATCCAGAAACAGGTAGTTTTTCTATATGGGATGCTATGAGGCGGTCATCGGCTGCAATGGGAATAGTGGCATCTGAAACACAGGCGAGATTTAACAAATATGAAGAGAAGATTAAGAAGGAGTTGTGGGAAGGAGATTATTATCCGTGGGCGTCGTTGGCGAGACTTCGGGCGCCGAAGTTCTTTTCAGATCTGGTCGAAGCAGTGATTGGTGCCATATACATTGATTCTGGATCTATTGAGGCGTGTCGGGATTTTGTTAAAAGACTAGGTGTCTTTGATTTGATGGAAAGGTTACTAAAAGATGCCGTTGAAGTTGTGCATCCAAAAGAACGGTTGTCCAGGATGGCAGAAGCGGAATTAGTCGTCTACTTAGTACAAGAGGACACATCTGCTAAGAGGCTTACTTGCCAGGTGTTCATTGGGGATGTTTGCTGGGCAAGCGTAAAAAATGGAATTGAGATGAATGAGGTCAAGGTTGCAGCGGCGCAGGTTGCGGTAGATAATATGAAGATGGGGACTCCGATTCAAGGTATTCAGAAGCCGCCAGGTTTGGAGGAAAATATGGAGGATAGAGATGCAATGAGTGGGTAGACTTAACATTTTAGATTCCATGTGTTTTACATATTATAATTTTATACTTGTTGTTATGCGATACCACAGGTCAAAATGTAGCTTGTAACAGCATATTGAAGTTACACAGGTTATATCGATCCCTGGTCGATTGATTGATTGATTTTATTGGTTTACGTCTACATATGGTCTAGATCTAGCCACAATACGACGGGACAGATCCCTGGTCGCCGCACCGATTTGATTTGATTTGAGTTTATTTAACGTCTACCCTATTATAAGGTCGCCGCACCTGATTTGATTTGATTTGATTTGAATTTATTTAACGTCTACCCTATTATAAGGAGTCTATTCGACGCCGGGCTTCCACAAGTGGTCACCGGACAGACCTTAAGACCGTCTGCCGCCTATGTCAGAGCCTTCCGCGAGCGAGCGACCGTAGTCCGGAGACTGCCGTACCCCAGGCAGAGCCTGTATGCTGCTTCCAACTCAGATATAAGAACTATCAAAATTTTTTTTTTTTTTGCAAAGAAGATGTGACGAAAGAAAGAAAACAGATCAGAACCCACACCTCTCCCCGCCAAGTAACACAACATCAAAAAGAATAAGCACCTAAAACCAGACTCAAAGCAAGACTAAACAACACAACTCCAGACAAGGAAATACTAAAGCAGAACAAAGCCAACCAAAGCTATGTGCACACCCTAAACCGTTTCCACTTGGATTCCAGCTTGTTGGCGAGGTATGAACATGAAGAGGGTTTCAGAAGTAGCTTCTTGACGAAGGACTCGCTGAGTTTCGTAGTGTTTTTGGGACAGCACCAAGGGTGAGTGGGTGTCTTGGCCATTCCACAGCGTGGACCTCACCTCACAGTGATCCACAAGCGGATTTTTTTGACTAATTTTGATTTTATTGGTTTACGTCTACATATGGTCTAGATCTAGCCACAATACGACGGCATACGCCACAAGTTGTGGCGTGCATGCAGGGATTAGCACCG